>JAQQZZ010132072.1:0-13715 GCA_030265115.1 Mopalia vespertina | reverse complement strand
ACTCCAGCTGTGGCGGAATCGTACATGGAGCACTTTGATGTGGGTCAGTTGTGTCTCCTTCTTTTTATAGCTCCATGCTCTACCCAATCTGATTGGGGCTTTCTTAGAATAAGAAAGATTCCATTGAACTTTTTGCCACGTTTTCCCTTCGAATTACTGCAAGGAATAGTAATGTGTAAGTTTCGTCTTACACTTACTGACCCTTGCATAGGAAGATGTTCAGAACCTGCTTGTGGTGAAGGTTGGAAATTGATCCGCCGATATCACCGGCCTCTCAAAACATATATCTTATCTTTCTCTGATTTGTTTGAGATACACTGAAAACAATGATTAGTATTTTATCAATCTAATTAAAATCAAATCTCAAAACCTCCCCCGTGTTTTCGTGAGTGTTATATTTCTTTTCTGACGGTTTTCAATAGTATTATTGCAAAGGGGGATAACTTAAACGTGTCAACTCGGGCGAGAAACTCAAATAAAACTTTATTTTAACGCCCGGATCTAGATTATTGTGACTTTTGTATCAAAAAAGATAGGCCATACATACATAAATTACTGCATATGACAAAACTATGTAACAAAACAGTCAACATTACTTTCCTTTGTTTTATAGCATGGTGGCAGTAAAGCATAACTTTTTTTTAGGGTTGCCCCCAGGTGCAGACATCAAGACTTAAAATCTATGGTGGGTGCGATATTTCAAATACTTTGAGGGAATATAATGGCATCTAATATGTTCATGAGCAGGGCATATACGTAGAAAATGAAACGGATCCTCAAACCCCATTGGACGGACAACAAAATACATTGCCATTCCTGGCGACAAATATTCTCCACTCGTAATTTAAAGTTTGTTATGATGAGGGTATTATTTCCAACTGCTTGAGCTTGCCAAACATAGCCGAAACCATATCGAAAGAGCACTTGCTTTATCTCAGAAGCCCAGTTTACTTTTCCATTTTGGTCTAATTAATGCAGCATATCATATGCTTTCGTCGGATATCTGTCGCTTGGCAATGCAGTTATTCTCAGCCAAAACTTTATACAACGTACAACAGAATTGTATAAAAATGGCAAACGACCACATCTCCACACGCCATAGCGTTGGGTGTGCTTCGACCTGACCCAAGGATACTTTTACTTGCAGTATGTTGGGTTCTAATTCATGAAACTGTTTATAGCCCCATATATCCGCACCATACAGCAGGGTAGGTTTAAGTTTACTATCAAAAAGCTTAAAAAATAGGGGGGTTTTTTCCCCACCTTAATACCCCATCGTTTTGTTAATTTCAAACAATGCCCTCTTTCCCTTCATAATCAAATTATTTACCACACAATCCAAACTGAGTCTGCTGGAAATTTTTTTATGCCTATAGGTATTTTCCAGTGGGCACAACACATGGAAACCACGGGGTTATCTGGTGGCAAACTGGGAAACTGGTGGACCCACCAGAAAACCACACGAATAACACGTGGCTAATATTTTGTGATTGGATCCACCAGAGAACCATGTGAATACCACGTGTCTTATATCTTGAAGTCGGAACCACCAGAAAACCATGTGAATACCACGTGGTTAATTTGTCGTGAATGGAACCACCATAAAACCACGTAACACCACGTGACTAATTGCTCGTGAATGGAAACAGCGTTAAAAGAGAATTGTTGTGATTTCCACTTTATGACATCAGCAGTCGATGTTGCTTGAAATATGTACGTATTGGTTAATTTTCAACGTCAAAGTCAAAGCATAACATGAGTTTACATCCGTCTCGTTCATTTACACTGTCCGTTCCCCGTAACCATCATGAATAGAATTAATTCAACACTTTTTAAAACCGATGACTCAAGACACCCATTGTTGATGGTAGTATATAAGACATGCATCCTCCTTCTCTATAGTTAAACGAGAAAACTCCTAGAACACACTGGCTTGACGTCAACCTGTAACTAGTTAAAGACGTGTACACTTCTTGTGTATATCCCGTGGAAACATTACGTGTAAAGGACGTGTACAATTCTTGTGTATACCATGTGGAAATATCACATGTTAAAGACGTGTACAATTCTTGTGGATATATATATTGCGTGTTAAATACATTTACATTTTGTGTGTATATCACGTGTTAAAAGACGTGTATATCCCGTGGAAATATCACGTCCTTATAATTTGCATATGCCACGGAATATCCACATGGTTTCCAATTGACAAAATCTCGTCTTTTCCACCAGTTTTGCCCGCTGGGTTATAGCTGGAGAGTACATCTATCCTTTCTTTATTATAGTACCAATTTTCGTTTTTACTGAGAACCCCACCCCTTCTAAATACAACTACTTTTGTTTTTTGAAGGTTTACTTCCATCTGCCAAAGTTTACTTATAGTATGATGATATATCTAGGGCTTAGAACCAGAACTGTCTATGTCCAAATATGATGTTTTTAGAAACGTTTTTACTTACGCATCGATTAAAAATGAATTCCCTTCTAACGAAACGTCATATGTTTTGACGAGGTCAAAGCATATATAGGCCTACATGCAACGCCAGTCATATCAATGTTCTATTTTACCATATATTTACTGACAATGGGTTGAACCATAGATACAGAGTTCTGTATATCATACGATGATAGCCTTTTTTAAATATACAGAATTAGAGTGCACATAACCGTGTACTTTCAAGTTTTTTCACTTACGGGCTATTATAGGTTCAATAATTTCAAATCATCTAGCAGTTAATTCCACATAGCTATTGAATTCTTGTTGTTTCTATAACGAGTAGCTTTCGAGAGGGAAAGCAAGACCATTAAGACTGTATTTGTCAACGTCATGCTGTATTACGTCTAGGTAGCACGATTAACTTTTTTTTCCATATACAAAATCACTGCCGCTTGTATAGCACTGAAATCCCCATAGGCATAAATCGAAGTCACCAAAGATATTGAATAAATTTGAGATATCATTTTCGATCCTATTAAAATATCACGTGACCCACATCGAGATCCATTGAGACTATATCCAAGTGTCTTTTTATGATAATCACTATACAGTGTCATTTTATGATAATCACTATATAGTGTCCTTTTATTCGCACATCCCAGCAAACACACAACGTCTCTGCAACGTTGTATACCAGCTATACATTGATAATGTTTCACAGTAACCAAATAACAACGTTAATGCAACATAAATCTGCACTGAAATTTGGTTATGACGAGTGTCACCAGTCCTCTTGCAACCATCTGATGGAGTGTAAACTGTTAAGCAGATGATAGAATAACGCCTATATTTATAATTATTGGGCTCAATCTGTGCATTTCAAATTGTAATAAGACATGTAGGCCTATAGAAAGAATCGTTACAAACAGATTAATAGTCGTATTGGCTTATTTAGGCTCCAATTGTACGTTTTCGGTGTTGTTTGTTGTACGGCAGTTCTGTCTTCACCCATGGTAGTGGCGGTCACATATAAATCAAATGAAATTAAGTTGAAAATATTACCGCCGATGAAACAAATACATTTTCATAAAATCTCTGTGAAATAATTGTTTTCAAATGAGGATTTTAGTATATTTCGAAAAGTTTGTTTTGTGTTACTTCTGTATATTTTAAACGACGGTAAATTCATTTAAAGTATTCATTGAAAAATAATAAATATTTGATAAACAGGGAAGTGTATCAAACAATTAAATGAGACTTTCTTTCCAAATCTTAACAAAATTCCAACCAACAAAAAATGTCTACTTCTTGCATGATGCGAAACCCATCAGCTCAGTAACAACTTTATAACATCCTGGCAAAACCGATACGAGTAACTAACAAAACTGCAATCCTTATTGATAATATCTTAACAAATTACCACGAAACCCAGATTTTATCCGGGATCATACTTACTGATATTACTGACCACTATCCTATATTTTATGTTCATAACTCTGCACAAGAAGCCCATACTAACCAGATTCAACCCAGCACCGTAGAATTTCCCAGAATCAGATAGACCAGTTTATCAACGAAATATCTAACACTTACTGGGATCATATACTTGAAGACAACGACCCAGAAGAAGTTTGAACTCTATTCCACGATACTCTATATAATCAACACCTATAGTTTTATTTTCCCGCTCACTTCCTTCAAACCCCCCAAAAAACAAAAATAATCAAACCCTGGATCACTAATGGCTAGACTAGATGGTCTCGGTACCATACTTATTAAGTCGGTTTCTGAGCACATACCTTATCCTCTGTCCCACGTAATTAACCTTTCGTTAAACAGTGGTGTTATCCCGGCCTTACAGCGAACAATTTTCCTATCTTCAAAAACGGTGATAAAAATAAATTCGAAAACTACCGACCTATCTCGATCCTGTCATCCTTAGGTAAAGTTTACGAGAGGTTGGTTGGAAATATGGTAACGGAATATCTAGAAATCAATAACATTCTTTCTCCATATCCATATTCCGTTCAAATCACTCAACAACACACGCAACTTGACTCTCTTTCAAAAACTTGTCTGTAATAAAGAAAATAAACTCTTTAGTATTATAACTTTCCTTGACCTGTCAAAAGCCTTTGACACGGTATACCACAACTTAATCCTTTCTAAACTCCATCACTATGGGTTTCGTTAAACGCACGACTGGTTTGCAAGCTACATACTAATCGATCACAATGTGTATCTTATAACAACTCTATCTCACCAGCATCACTAATCCGTTGTGGAGTTCCGCAAGGTTAAATTCTTGGTCCCATTCTCTTTCTGATTTACATTAAAGATATAGTGTCCTGCTCCAGTATATTAGAATTCAATCTATTTGCGGCTGATCCTGTTACTGTGTCATGCAAACATCCAAACTTAGCACTACAGACAATGCCAAATAGACTGGCTCTCGTCGAAAATTGGCCATCAACAAACAAATTGTCTCTTAATATACCAAAAACCAAATAAATGTTTATCGAACTTCATCCTTAAACCCTTTCTCCAAACGACCACCATCTATTATGTGGTGTAGCTCTTGACAGGGTAAGTAATAACAAATTTCTCGGTATAATAATCAACGAAAAACTAACCTGGACAAACCACATAGATTCTATCAAAAACAAAATATCAAGAAACATCGGCATCATCAACCACATAAAAAAAAAGCTCAACCAAAAAGCCTTATTAATTCTGTACTATTCACTAATCTTTCCATATTTATCTTATGCCAACTCTGTTTGGGGTAACACCTATATAAAACTCATTTACAGTCTTTATATATTCTTCAAAGACGTGTCATTGGTAAAATTACTAATTCAAAGAAACTTCAACACACCGCTCCATTATTTGATCAATTACAGATTTTGAACATCTTCCAAATTAATATTTTCCCGTCTATTAATTTCTCTCATAAATTTGTTCATCATCCCACTTATCTTCCGTTTCACTTTCTTCAATATTTCACCAAATCCTCCAATAGGCATGACAACTATCTTACGA
This sequence comes from Mopalia vespertina, assembly GCA_030265115.1. Taxonomy (NCBI): domain Eukaryota; kingdom Metazoa; phylum Mollusca; class Polyplacophora; order Chitonida; family Mopaliidae; genus Mopalia; species Mopalia vespertina. Next base: position 8,236 of record JAQQZZ010132072.1, on the reverse strand, counting down.
GAGATCACAGTTTAAACCGTTACGTTCTTTACAGTCCCACAATACTTACCCAAAGAACTATTTGTGTGGTAGGTTCTACCTATCTCAAATCTATCAAATCCATATCTCTGTTTAAATCAAAAATGAAAAGCTATATCCTATAGTTAACAGCTTTCCAGCGTAAATCTGACCATGTATGTATGTATGTATGTATGTACGTATGTGCGTGCGCGCGCGCGCGAGTGTTTCCATTTATGTACTTATGTACCGATGTTTCCTTATGATATTTACTGTTTACCATGTTGTAGTCCATAGGGACTTTATTCCCGCCATGTATACTTGTGCTACATTATATTGAGTGTTACTCTTTATATTGTATATATGGTGAATAAATGAAATGAAATGAAATATACAAATAATATGAATATATATAAACTCGAAATACATGGAAAAACGCTTATTTTAAATCTCACAAAACTATATAAGTAATTATATCGCATATATTAACACAGCGACCCGTTTAAGGTCATCGAACGTAAACCGTGCTTGCTTGCCTTGTCATGGGAAAACTAGTTTCAACTTTAGTTGTTAAACATTAAATCGCATATACCATGTATGGACATATGGCTACCATTTGACTGTAAACGATCAATATTCCTGACAACGGTTATACTTTTAAAGAAATATAAATGGTCTTACGGAAAAGCAGTATCAAATTCATTTAATATCGTTTTTGATTTCGCTCTTTTGTGCGGAAACGTTTGAAAAAGCTTTTACATTTTTCTAGTAAATAAAATAATTGTATGTTTGTCTGTTTGATTGATTGGAGTTTAACGTTGTACTCTAGGGTATTATACATATATGACGACGGAATGTATACACAAGCATTGTCTTTGTTTTGAGCAAACCAGAACCTAATGTAGAGAGATACACGGGACCCAGCATGCATAATTATACATGGTACCAATTTAGCAAGAAAAAATAACAAGAATCAACTTCCAATGGTATCATATTAATCAGAAACAATGTGAGTTACCTGTGTTTGTAAATTGGTAACATCCTCAACGAAATTACTGACAAAAGGATTGACAAAAGGATTGACATCGTTTGTTAATTAATTTAAAACTATATACAATGTTAAATCATAAAAAAAAGGATACGGACAATTACTGCAACAAAAATATGTCCACCCTGGAAATGAATGGTTGAAATTGACTAACCAGCTATAGAACTATAATGTACACTTATGAACAACCAAACATTTGACTATATTCCTTGCATTTTGGTGCAATACGCAACGTCGGCCATATTTTTTCTGAAACCTAGTGAAACACAACCACAAAAAGTGAAGTTTGAAGTTAATATCTGAATTTGGGTGATGGCCATTTTGGCTTTTTGAATAAGATGAAATGCAATCCCATCCGTTTTTTAACTGGAGGAAACTGTTTTCCAAGTTTGAAACAAGTCCATAAATTTGTTCTGAAGCCTTGTGTTCACAACATTGAAAAATTGTGCAATAGCAGTCATATTATCATGTTTACAACACATAGGCGTGAATATTGAAAAATGATGTAATTGCGGCTATATTGTTTTGGGCAATTTGATGAAATGCAATCCTGTCCTATGTCTTAGTAGGAGGAAATTACCTCCCAGGCTTCAAGTTAATCTGTGAATTTGATCTCAAAATTATCATGTTCTCAACACATAGGCGTAAATATTGTAAAATGATGCAATTGCGGCCATTTTGCTTTTCGGAATTTAATGAAATGCAATCCCGTCTGTTGTCTTAATAGCAGTAGGCTATATTTCAAATTAATCTGTGAATTTGTTACAGAGTGATCGTGTTCACAACAAACATATGTCTACAGACATAAATATTGTAAAATAATGCAATGTCGGCCATCTTCTTTTACGGAATTTGGTGAAATTCAATCCCATCTGGTGTCTTAACAGGTGGCAGCTACAAACCAAGTTTGAAGTTAATCCGTGAATTTATTCTCTTCATATCTTGTTTACAACACATATATACAGGCATGACTATTTTAAAATTGTGTAATAACGGCCAATTTGTTTTATGGAATTTGGTGAAATGCAATCCCATTCCTCGTCTTAACAGGAGGTAGTTACAAACTAGTTTGAAGTTAAGCCATGAATTTATTCTATACTTATCGTGTTTACGACAAATATAGGCATAAATATACTAAAATTATGTAATAACGGCCATTTTGTTTAACGGAATTTGGTGAAATGCAATACCATCCTTCGTCTGAACAGGAGGAAGCTACATACCCAGTTTGAAGTTAATCGGTGAATTTGTTTTCATGCTAGCGTGTTCACAAACATTTGTGACGGACCTGACGGACGGACGGAAAGCCGGACGAACGCCAAGTAGCATCTCTAAGTACCCCCCTCCCCTACGATAATAGTGATGGATAAAAATGATCTATACATATTATCAAATGTGTATACAACATGTCTGCATTTTATGTTTAGGTACTTTCATAACTCCCACAACCATGCATTGCAAAATAAGCTGACCAATTAAGTACACCTAAAGTGTGACTTAATTCTACTCTTCGTTATCTCTCGCTCTGTTTCTCTTGCTGATAAGTTCAAGCAACAGCGTTATACGCCTTGCTACACCTGTCCCCAAGATATATAGGCATTATCTCCACGTGCGAGATTCAGCTTCCATGTTCTGCGATTTGTCAGTTTCAGTTTGCTGATTAGTCAACAAATAAAACGCTATATACAACTTAATTCCACGGACTAATGTCTTTTTCTTCTTGTTTTGTTTGAAAAAAAGGCCACCCTACTTTTTATAATCTTGATATACCCGGAGTCAATAATAAGAGATTCTCTGATATCCAGAGCACGGTTAGATCTCTACGCTCGATAAATAACAGGTTGACCTTTTCGTCTGTATGGTGTTTTATTATGTTGTTTTATAAGAGCGGTATAACTCCGGGAAAGCTCGCTTAAAATATACATGATCACACAAATTATACAGACTAATAAGCAACTGAACTATATCATCCGATGGGTATTGATGATAAAATGTAGCAAACCGACAGTATAGAAGCATAAACCGCTGTTATAGCATCTTCCTATTGCAAGGGTCAAAATGTGCAAGGGTCAAAATGTGTAAGACGAGACTTCCACATTACTACCCTTGCTGCAATTCGAGGCAAAAATTTGATTGGACTATTGTAGAAACAAGCAGCCAATCAGAAAGTCGTTTACACATCAAAGTATACAACAAACAAGCGTTGCGCCACTGCCAATTAACATGTCTGTGATGATGTCAGGACTCGTTAATGGGACTAAGATCGTGCGTGTATATCACATGTATAGCCTACTTTTCATCCTGTGTTTAGACAGCCTTCTTCTTATTCTAAGAAAGCCCCAATCTGATTGGGTAGAATAAAGAGAGGTCATCCGAAAGTAGCTGTTGTAGACTCTATAGTTAACTCGGGTTTTACCGCCTATGGAGGCAAGGAAAGAGTGGAAGAGAGGCTTAATGCGACGATCTTCTTTTCCGCCTTGCATCGGGAAGATGCTGTTATAGAGGAAGGTCCTCAATTTAGATAACAGCAAGGACTGGATGTTAAGGAATTTTTAAAAGCCTTCAAGCCTTTTTAAGCTACGCCATGCTAAATCCTTTCATCTTCCATATACCGTCAAAGGAATTTTTATATCCCAAATAATAAAGTTTACAGGAAGTGTAGCATTATCGCTACCTTCAATCATGCAGGCTTGTTCGGTTCTCTTGAAGGCCTTGATCCCAGGGCGAACAGTTATAACTACGGTCAAGGTAGCTATGCTACATGAAGCTTCCTAATCGCCAGAAATAGCCAAACGATACCATCGTTCGGAACTTTATCTTCGAATATATAAAAATTGCATGACCTTACCCTGTCATAAACCATCTCGTTTTCTTCCTTAGATACTTTTGGGTTAGACCGACCCATAAAACGACCTCTCGACGTCCATTGTCATGTAAAAATCAATCATTTATCAGCAGTACCACACTCGCTTAAAAAGTCTTCCGCGGTAATTAGGTCATGCGCATTCAACGTTATTTAGTATTCAGAGGCAGACCTTATTTCTGTAGTGTTCATAGGGCTATACCTCGCATCTAAGGTCAAGGGCTAGAATCAGTTTCTAAACGAAAACAGCACAATCGCCATGTAACAGTTTTAGGCCGGTCCTCAAAATGTATGAAGACGAGATGCAAGCTAGATACTTACATATCAGATAAGGCCTCCTCTATTGGGCAACGAACTAGAAATGTTTATAATTTAGTAGACAGTTTGAAATATTTCATTTTGCATTCCAATATATCAAAACTAGCACCCAGTTTGCTAGTCTCCTTTTACAGGAATATCAAAATCTTGTACCTTAAATGTCTATACTCCTATCTCACAAAGACCCATTATAGCATACAGCAGAAACAAAAATCTAAAACGAACTACTGGTTAAGGCGTAACATTTCTCTGTATCAGACAGCTTGTAACACTCATTCTCTTTATAGTGGATATTTTCATTGATTAATTTTGTATATCTCTGAAATACCAGTTTGTATAGGTTGTTAAATTGTTCCTAACCCATATACCGAATATCTTGTTTGTGACATATTTATTAATACTTTATATACCATCTAAATGGTCATTATATACTTTCTCTCGAGATGTCTGCAGGTTACCCATAACTACTCGAGATTAATCTCTATTTTGAAAACTGTGTCTTTCATTTTAAGAAGTATAAATAATTGTATTTTCGTTATTTTGGGATAACACTTTCTTAGTTTAAACCAATTCCAGTTCAGAAAATTTATTTTATTATAAATAATTGTCCAGACTTATTCGTATACGGTATAGTTAGGGATCCTTTAAATTTACCAGTTGTTTCCAAGGAAATAATTTATAACTTTAGGAATGAAGTAACTTTGCAGTTTAGCTGTATTGTGTACAGAAACAACAATTATACAAGAGGACACGGATAACTGTTTACTTCGAAATAAATATAAAGTGGAAGAATAAAGACTGTTCAAGATATGGTGTTGACGAAGACAAAAAGACGGTTTACTAAAGTATTCAGGATGGACAGAAAGTACTATATATGAGAGCCGAACTTTTATTCGGAGTTAAATTCCAGTGCTTGTGATGCTGCTCTTGACATTTCCAACTTTGACACTCGCCCTATCTCTGTCGTTCTTATTAAAACTGATGTTGTAATATGGAAAGAGTTCTTATTTACCTATACAAGCCACCGACAGTTCATTTATTTTAATTCGTCACATGTTTTTCTTAATTATCGGATCGCTCCGAGTAAGGCCGCTCACTCAAATTGATATAGCATCTAGCATTTTACACATATGCACTACTCCTTCTTGTGTATACATATTAAATACCAATTGAGACATCAGAAAAACGCAGTCGCGAGCTTTCGCCAAATAACAAGCCAACACTCAAGTTTAAAAATCAAGCACTTTATTTAAGAGGCTATTTCCCTTCATTACAACTAAAGGAAGTAATCAGTATATATAAGCTTAATATAGTTTATATTTATACAATGCTTCCGAGTATTTTGTAGTGACACAGTTTTGTTCAACTAATCCTTGCACGCGACGAATCTGTCAGTTTTTAATTCAATACAATATTTCTTAAATTGTATCTACACTGTTTTACATTTTTTGTTCATTCTCTATCGATATATTCAATCCGCATATATACATTCACTGTAAACGTTAATTCTATTGTCATTCCTATGGTATTGATTCCGATCAAAGCTTGCTAACTGTTTATACCGGGAGTTTTCAATAGATCATGCAGGACTAGTCCCTTGTTTCGTCAGTAACTATGTCTTTGGATGTATTGTTGGTTCAAATCAATTGTTGTGCATTTCCGTTGCCAAAAATTAATAACAAAACAGAAATATGTCATGACAATCATCGCGCCCGGACAAGAAACCAACACGACACAGTTGCAAGTATAATATCGCTCACAACTACATGGCTCAATACGGATCTAAAATGTAGTGCTGAGCATTCCAAAGAAATACCGAAGTTATTCTATAAAAAAGTTAACAGAATAGTGCTTCTCGAGCAAGTCGCGATCTGCTGCATGGAAATTTGAGTTCCACAAAATCTTGAAAACTTTGATAATGCGTTTGTTTCGACGCTCAAATTTGGCGATTCCGTGGCAAAACACGAAAAGATGTTATGCAGTCTCAACTTAACCGTTCATGTAGTTCTAATGCCATGACGGATCCCGATGAGACAATACATACTAACACATTGACATCATGTCTTGCCACATTGCTCAGCTGTCATGTCATGGTGTCGTAAAAAATATTAATAATAACAGTTGGAACAATTTTGGTACAGTTTAGTAACGATTCGTTACGAACGACAGGTCACGACCTTCCATCACAGATTGAGTTATGTATCTTAACAATTGTTGATAGGGGGGAATGAGGCATAAATTTGGGTACCGTGGCAAGTTTTTAGAAAGAACAAACGTTGTTCAGTTAATAGTTTCACGCCCAAAGTGTCATTATCGTGACAGGCTATATTACTGATAAAGTGATCAAAACCGAACGATTTCCTTTGTTCCTACTCACTCCATGCACGTAAGGCAAGTCAAATTAACTGGTCCGCCCACAAGAGTTTGTCCGTCTGTTTTAAGCTTTACCAAATTACCATAAATACAAATCTTGTGTAGAAGTCAATGATGGATTCCTTGTCTATTTTCGTATAGTTGCATAATGCAACACTTTTAGCACACATACCGGGAGATGACTTGGTTGTCTCAACAAGAAACTCTATAATAATCATCACCATCAACTAACATAATGGAACGTCAAGTGTAACAGCTAGTTTTAACAATGACACAAGTAGCAAGGCAATAGGGAAAGTACATTTACCGACTCTTTTATTCTTTTATATATACAAATAAAATAAAAATTCCACCATTCAATTTCCATGAAATAAATTAGTTTGTATTTTTGATGGACAATAACTTCAACACATTGTACTGAGCTCAAAACAAGAATATTCTCTTATTTATACACAAAATATACATCCAATATATACAAATAGATCTAGAACATATTGAGTTACAGTATACATGTATACGTTAGTTATATTTAAATTGCAGAGAAAAGAACAGTCTTGCTTGCCCCCACCGGTATTCAAACTCGGGTTTCTGGGTATCCTGACCAGCGCTCCAGCCGACTGAGTTACAAAGTATTACGGCAGTAATATACACATTTTATATACATATAGTGTGTGGAGTACAACATTTCTATGGAAACGAAATGATACAGGTGGTCAGTATTCACATTATTATTCATTTGTAAAACATTCTAGTTCATTGGTTATATTGATCACGTGATTTCTTTCAAAGTGATTACACCCAAGATATAGCCACCAGTCATCAGTAAGGCTTGAATAAACATCAAGTCATTTAATACAGTAACTTATATATTTGCATGTTAAATGAGATGAAGCTTTACACAGGATTGAAAGCTCTACCTGTTAAGTTACCTTGAAATCACTTTATTTACATCCGATCTTGTTTTTTCCATCAGATTTTGCAAATGTTCCACTTACCAAGACTCAAATAATGCACTTCAATAAAAAGACAACATAATGCTTTTTTTTTTTAAAACAAACATTTGATAATTTCAATTGGTGTCTTGCTTGGGTTGTATACTGAATGGGTTGTGGAAAAGACAGCATATACAATTCTGTTGGTTTCAGTGAATTTTGGCACGAGTTGTTGGCATAGTCGTTGGCATAGTCGTTTGAACAATAGAGTCTAGCCGGTCTTCCAAATAATCCCGCTTGAGGATACAGAAGTTATACGACAAAGAGACTAGGTATAAAGTTAGGCAATTTCCAAAAATCATCTTTTATCATCTTAAAGAGTGTTTTCTACACTTGGGAAAAGTAAATAACTTCAAAATTCATAACGTTATATAAGGTTAAAAGGGAAGAGTAGATTTCAGACAAGTGGTCAACTGACCTGAATACCAGAACCATTAACTGCTTATTGTACATGTGCTGTTGGCCATCCAATAAGATACTTTTAAGTGGTACATTAAACTCCCAGTTGGGTTATAACTCATCAGCCATTATTGCAGACATTTGTGTTAATACAGGCATTTGTGCAGATTCCACAGTTAAAAAAGTTTTAAAGATTTGTTTCATTGGGATTTTACGCTGCTCTTTAGGTAAAGTCACTGATATGAG
>JAQQZZ010132061.1:0-13715 GCA_030265115.1 Mopalia vespertina | reverse complement strand
CCACCCACCCTACTCTGGCCCCAGTCAGATAATCCTTTAGTCACTCACTATGTACACAGGTTCATTGTAAATAAAATATATATATATAAGTCATAAGTAGTAAGTACAGGTATTGAAATCCAGTCAGGGATAAACTGTGTTAGTAATAATATGAGGGTAGCAAAGATACATAGTCCATTATAACATGTAACCTTTTAGTGCTATAAAACAGTTATGGTTGTGAAAGATGGATTTATAAAGTTAAAGCACAGATGTGGACTATTGACCAGTTTTTCCTACCATCTACTGTACTTGGACAGGTCTGATCAGAAATTCTGAATAAATGTGGCCATGGATGACGGAAACCATTCATTATCATGAGGCGAGGGAAAATGTTGATCGCAGAAGATCTATTTCAGCGCGGACGCCAGCTTCATTGATTCCTGACCCGCCACGGGAATAACGCTAAGCATTGACTAAACTGTTCACTTCCTGTTCTATGTTTGTGCCTTTAGCGGCCTCAACACAACCTCTTGTTTGTTGACATGGACTATACTCAAATAGCCCATATGTCCTTCACAAGGCTATGTCTGGCCAGAATAGAGCTAACAAACACTTCTCTGTCAACGGATACACAATTAGAAAAACAGCTCAACACTACAAAATCAGATGTAATCCATTCACAAATAAAGGCAAACAGAAAATCAATATGGTTGAATAAGAGCAAGAAAAAAAAGAATAGATGAGAAATCAAAGTGGGGTGAACAGCTACATCAGCCACTGCAATAGACCGAAATGTTAACGTCATGGAACCGTTTTTAGAACATTGAAAAATTGAAGCAGGGAATATCAGTTTCAATGAACTCAAGGAAGATGACAGCTTTAAAATTCCATAAATAACCATGTTTCTTGACATTTTTTGGGGGGTAAAATATGGTAATCTTAACAGATGAAGAATGCAGGAAAACAAGGCAACTAACAGCACAAGTGTATAGTATTTATCACTGCTTCAAGTCGTACATATATTGAGGTTGATGGCAAGATAATAATAAAATAGACATTATTAACACAATTTGTAAACATGTACTGATTCACGGAATATTATACATGTTAACTGCATTTGATATGATATTCTTTAATCAGAATGATAACGTTAAAAAAAATATTCATCCTTTTTCTGTCACAGTTTTTGTTGTAGATTAATTTGTTTGATTTATTGAGATTTAAAAATGGTACTCAAGGGTATTTCACTTATATGTCAATAAATCGCCCCTTCTCATTCTGCCATACTAAAAAATTATCTATAACTGACAAGAAACCTCATTAAAATGACCCTTTCAATTGCCAGTCACCTTGTGAGGTCAACAAGGTTACTTGAATCTGTGAGCGGCACATCCAAGGAGGATCAACTACTGAACTGCGCGCACATATTTTTAGAAATACTGATTAAAAAGATGAGCCAAATCAACAAAAAGAAACTTGGACATATTCCAGAAAGAGAGTATATGACATGACACGATACGTACAATCTATTTGCCACATTTCAGTCTATGTCCTGGTTTCAATTGTAATAATTACCCAGATTTGAACTGGTTGTCAAAAGAGGACTTGTACCAACAGAAGAGAAAAGATGTTACATGTAGCTAAATCATGGTTTCTTCATGAACACTACAAAGTTTACATAAAGAATGATATCCTATCCACTAATACTCACCATTTCTTTTTTCACTGTCAGCTGGTTTCATCTGTATGGGATGGTGCATCTGTAACAAAAGAGAAAAGGGCCTTTAGTCAGGACAAACCATTGCATGTACAATGTACCAAGTCTGGTATGTGGAACATCTATGATGTTCGACTATTCAGATCAGCCAAAGTCAAAATAACAAACACCTTGCAAAACTGAATTAAAAACAAATTTGCTTTAAAAGCACATCATATTTGTTTGACTGTTTTGCATTTAAGGTTGTACATTAAGGTTATTTCATTCATGACAATGTGCCAGCCCAATGAGTGAAGGAAACTATCCTCAAGATCACTGGCAATCACAATCACAAGTTGTCACAACAAACAGAGCTGTTATTGTTGCCCTTTAGCTCATAGAGCACCGAAGAGCAACAAGAAGTTCTCGCCCAACCTCTCACTCAATTACAATATAATCCACTAAAGTGTTAGAAACAAGTGCAAAAAACTGAAGAATCAAACTGTCAGAGTCATTTAGATACTCTCATCCTAAGGAGTCTCAAGCTTAACACTACATGTGTTTATATTGACCAGGCCAACAAATGAATGTCTATCATGGGTATCTTGACATGTTAAACCAGCTGCTCTGATGTGTACATTTGTACATTAAAAATCTACAACAGTAAGGAATAAAATTACATATGCATACAGGGATAGATAGAAGTCAAAATCTTGACAATCTTGCAAAGATTGAGTTTTTGAATAATTATTATGTCATCTGTGTCACTGCAGGACTGTCCAGTTTTTACACTGCAACCACAACAATGTTTTTCACATATACATTGTATATTGCTAAAATCAATAATGAGCTACATGAATTATTGCAAAAGTGACTCACTGACATTGTGTCAGAGAGCAATGATTGAAGTGCATTAAGCATTGCTGTATCAGATCATTTTGTGACCTTTAAACTACCATCTAGCTTTTCAACATTGCAGTCTATTCGCATTATCATGGAGGTAAGACGAGGACGGTTTCAATCAAATGGTATCCGACATTGACAAAGTTCCCTCTGCCATGCTGATCATACTGTATTCTCATTGGTCATGACAATCCCAGAAATGTCCGAAGTTTCCTTTTATTACAAAATGGAATCAAGCAAAGTGACAAACTGCATTCAGGGCTTATTTTTATGAATTATATTCGGACACAAACTGAACACGCCAGATGACTTGTACAACAACAGCAACATGACTGAAACACATTTCATTCGTTTCACGGATTAAAATTCCACTTCAACATGAAGCCTTGCAACGGATTCAGTATTTCCCTCTACAATTCAGCAATGGAATTCAGTTTTCTTGCAATAAATTGAGCCTTTCCCCTATAAAATGTAAGCAATTTCAGTTCACATTTAGTTTTTGAACGTTTTTGACAACCGATATTCGGTTGTCAAAAGCGATGTGAATCTATCCCTGGCATGTCATGATCAAGGATATTATTAAGAGAAAATAGTTTCATGACGTTATTTTACTCACACAAGTCCCTTATAAAGGAGACATGGGGAAGTCCCTTATAAATGGGAGATGGAAACTAATGATGGAAGTACATGTAAAACTTTTATAGATCTTTATACATGTGCAATGTATCAAGGTGATGGAAGCTAACGGGGAAACTGAAACTTATATAAAACTTTGTATCCAACTGATGGGTGATGGAAACTAACAGTGAAAACTTATATAGATCTTTGCACACGTGCATGTACAATGTATCCAGCTCCGATACAAAGGCTACAACACAGTCGGAGAGAAAAAGTAAAGTTCAATTACTAAGAGAAATAACAGATCTGCAGATGTAGCCATTTGGAGATTTCATGACCATGTGGATTACACTCTGGTATCCCGCTGATCAGACAGATAATCAACAGGACAAGGTATCAAGTGAAAAGTCTAAAAATGGTAGCTAGGAACCCTTAAGAAAATATCAAAATGTCATCAGTCCAGTGGGAGTCTCTAATACTGTTGTTTATATAGAAAATACCCATACATGCAGGCATCCCTTAGGAAGGTATCCTTTGACATAGCTACATGTACAGTACATGTTAACTGGGAAGAACATATTTTATTTCCTTCATTTTTCTCTTTTCAGAAGAACAAAAAATACTTGGTAGCAAGGCTGCCAAAGAGCTCGCCTGTTCTGCGGATGAAATGGAATGCATTCCTTTTGAATTCTAGTAAAAATGCAAAATAATTTAATATGTCTGCATAAAGATTGTTAGAGTAATTAATATGTGTATAGTGAACTGAGCTGACAATATCCCTCTCATTTCACGTCTCTGAGTGAGTCACACGATGTGGATCGGGCAATCACAGGTGGTTTTTACAAGGTTTCCTCTCGGTTTTCCATCGTAATTAGGCAAGGAACAGTGTGAAGAGGACAATCCGTAGTCATATAAGTGAAATACCCTTGAGTACCACATTAAACCCCAAACAAACAAATAATCATGCTGTGTGATATTTACCCAAAATGACATAAGCTCACCTTATTCCATACAGGCGAGCTAATAATGTACTGAAATGATTCCAAATCTAAACACATATTGTATCTTTGTAAACATGTTGTCATATAGTGATGAAAGGGCAACAAAAGATGGTAGGATTTGATTGTTTGTTCACTTAGTGAATTGCAGTTTGATTTGTTTGTTTGATTAGGGTTTAATGTACTTAAGGTTATTTCACCCATGTGATGGCATGCCAGGCCAATGGGCGAAGGAAGTCACAAAAGACATTACAAAATAATGATAATAATGCTTTCCACAACAGATCAGTGACCTGTTGCCCCTTAGCCCCAAGAACACCCGGGCAATAAGAAGCTGCCACCTAACCATGCATATATCACGGGAGGCAGGGGCATGTATATGCTATCAATTAAATCAAAAATGATTTATGGTGGTACCAACTATTGATTAGAGGTAAATCCTTTAGCTCATCGATAACCAGACTTGGGCGGAAGAGCTTTAAAGTATGTGCTAAGCATACAGATCAGAAGACATGTGGCTGAAATGCTCTTTTACCAGACTACAGCCAAGCTAGACCCTCTCGTTCTAACTGAGCTTATAAATCATGTACGGTAAATGATTACGACTGTCTACCCTGGAAAAAGACAAATTGTTATCTCGAGTGGTTATTAATAAAGTAAACATTTTCTGCAATATAATCAAAGCAAGTTCCTGATCTACCAACAAATTATACTATATAAGAAGGTATAGTATTTGAATTCCATGTTCTCTATGTATTATTAAGAGATCTACATTATTTTGTCCTGGTCTTGGTCAGAGAAAGGTGGCCAGAAGTTAAAGTCTATTGATTGATTATTCTGTCTGCCTGTAATTGGCCCATCCAAGACCCAGAAAAGCAAAGGGTTACCTATCAAACACTTACACTGTCAAACAACAGCCGGGACAACAACAGATACAAGAGAACCACAGACAAATGAAGCATAGAAATGTTTGATAATGGAAAAAAAGAAATAAATCAACAGGTACCCAGGAAAACTGATGAATGTCCGACTAGGAATATATTAGGTGTTCAGGAACTAACAACAGGACGGTACATATTTCCGTCAGCTCAGAAAACAAGATAGAAGAGAAATTTTGATAGATATTAACCTTTCCAAGATATAACAAATTATGAGGCGCTTATGATATAACCTTAATCCTTTAAATTTATATGTATTGGATCCCAATAAAGATCGCTAAAAAAATGACTGATCAGATTCCAAAATGCCAATACAAGTTCTTGGAAATAATTTCTTTAACAAATGAATGACCAAGCAAGCAAAAATAAAAAATGGGTTAATATTAAAATATGGCAACATTAAATCTACCTGAAATAATCTAAACATTGCTGAATGACAGCAGTTATGTGATCTACGTGGTATATGTAGGACGAAGAAAACTAAATGAATTCAAGAAGATTTAATAAAGTACATGGTAATGTAACTCTGTTAACCGAGAAACCAGGGATTCATACATCAGTCGGTCAATTTGTGAGAAGAAATAGTGATTAAGCAGGGCTTTGGTGTAAAAGGCATTGTAAGCTGTTAGCCAGACGACGGTTTTGGGCCACTAAACTGCTGGGATTGTACAAATAAATCCGGTACTGTAGGTACCGTATAGGGTCTAAAGCAAACAAAAACGTCAAAGATGTGACAGTGATCTCTCAAATGAGTTGATATAAAGCATTTTTAAAACCACCATCATGCAATACTGGCAACAACAAAAATGACAAGATACAAGAAAGCTCTTCACAATATAGTCCCTTTCGAACTATAGAAGAGAATATCCAGGCATTGTGGAAATTTACAGTGTAATACACCATACATGTAGCACATTATTTCAGGTACCGCCCCAATGGACCCAGAAAACCACCTACATGTATGCAGACATTTACCATTCTGACAATGCCAAGATACTAAACAAATTAAGGACACGAAATCTAATGTCAAAGGATGAAGTGTGCAAATTAATAGTGCAAGACGGCACGAAAAACTTACTACTTGCCACCCTGTGATTAAGAGAGCACCAGGCCACAAATGTGAAAGCAATTTGTCAAGATATTGCGCCCCCCTCAAAAAAGGGACATGGAAGGGAATGAACGAAAGACATGCAAACTTTAGTCAACCAGTGTTAAGCACAAAAAGGATATAAAAAAAATTACATGCATGGTAATGTAAGTTTAAATTTCCATTTATTGTCCAGATCTTCCTATCCTGTCTTGTCACAGGAAATATCTATCCCATCTTTAATTTAAAAGGACATTAGATGTGGCTAGATAGTGAATGTCAACACTCAAACAATATATTTTATACCGCTTCTGTAAGCTGTGTAATCCCAGTTTTATACTCAATAGCATACAATGAATGGCTCTTCCTTGGTGAATCAGTAAAAAACCTCCCTGCTGTCCAACGTAATTCTCATGTGTTGAGATAATCTATTACCTTTCTATGCTAATAGGTGCAGGAGACATTTTTTCTGGAGTTCAATCCCTTTTTCATGGGTGATAAGCATGGGCAGGGGAAAAGTTTCGCGGACACAAATGGCATTGATAATGTAATGGTGATGAGCAGTGTTAACGGAGCGTTGTTCTCTGGCAAATGTTCAATAATGTGTATCTCCGTCGACTTAAAGCATCGTTTTGCGGACTGGATGCCAGCTCTGGTCATTGATTGAGCCCTGAAGAAGGTCACACTCTGGGTGAGACTCTACGAGAGGGAACGTAGTGTGGACGTCTCCTTATTGATCCAGTATAACAGAGATTTCCACCAACTGCTTTACAGGGCCTGATGAAGGACAAATGTCAATCTGCTTAATGATACATGTCAACTGTAAATCTGGGTGGAACTCGCTAAACTCACATTGCCTCACAATAGCCTCAGCTCACTACTACTTCAATTTCTTTTCAAGGGTACACAGGCTAACCCAATCTATCTTTGCCATAATTTGATGGGCCCATGAAGAATGTAGCTAACAAGATTTGTGCTACTCCGACACAGGTCTCCCTTTGAAGTGATTGCTTCATTTTCTACATCCCACAAAATACTGCAAATTGTATCACAACCTACTACTATACTGAAAGCTCTTCACAATATAGTCCCTTTCGAACTCTAAGTACAGGTTATCATTGCAATTCTAATATTTGGAAAAAAATCTGATTGTTGAAAGTAATCCTGAATGAATACATTAATGTAAAAGCGCTTGATTTGTACATTTGATTGGGATTCATTGCTATATAATGTTATTCCACTGATGATGGCATGAATGCCCAATGGTTGAAGCATACCACCTGACACCACTGGCAACAGGACAAGACAGGTCAATCACAAGACTATACAAAACATCCCAAACAAATCAGTTATGTTACCCCTTACAGGCCTGTGCTGTAATCTTTTCCGGCATAACCTCAAAATCGGTCCTCTAAAAAAAAATATATCTGCGAGCACTAGGGTAACAGGAAGTTCTGTCTGGGCCACCCGAAGCTGAAATGGCCGACAGTTCAGACTGAGCTACAGAGGCTCATTATATAATAAAATGATCAAGTACAAGTGTTTGATTGATAGATTGATTGATGCTAAAAGCTGTACTTACGGTTATACGCTTATTATTAAACAGGGATTGAGTTTATTTCATTCATTTGAATGGGAAGCAGTGTGGAATAACAAACCTCTACTCATTTGATAGTGGGACATGTTAACAAAATCCTTTGCACATGCTCAAGTTTCTCAACATCACTATATTCAGATTAATGTGTTACACCATAAATCATATGATATGAAATTAGATATACAGACGGAGAATTCTGTAAGCACATATAGAAAGACTGCAGGACACAAGTACATTGCTATCCAGCAAGAACTTGGTTCAATGTAGAAAAATGAAGCTATTTATCACTTTTAGACAAATGACTGATGATACAAATTATCTAGGAGTGAAAAAAAACAGAAGCCCCACAAAGATGAGTAGTGCCATCCAGTTAAGAGTGAAATCGGAGCTCGTTGTAGCAGCTAGATAACAGAAGGAAGATCTGTTTTCTCCAAAGAAGGTTTCACAGCTTCTAAACACCCTAATTTTGTTTTCTCAGTGTTTGCCAAAAAAAAAAAAAAAAAAATCACACATTTAACAAAAGTTAAGATTATCATTAAAAAAGAGCTCACACTAAGTAACGACTTAGGCCAGAATATTTAATTTTTTTTATTTTTGTCTGGATTATACAAATTTTGTTTTAATATTGGGCTTTTTAGGAGCATTCCTGTACTGCCTAACACTGCCATATCTTACAAGACAAGGTATAAGGGTGCATCTACTTCTAGCTGTCAACTGGAGACATTTCTAATAGAATTTATTGTTCTGTGCTACTATGAACTGAGACTGTTCACATTAACTCTCAGGAAGATAAACCCATTTTGGAAAGATGAACCCCAAGTTAAGAGATTGATGACAAATTTTGCATTTTATGGGAGTTTATTTTATAACCAAATGTCTTTTACCACTAAATAGAATTGATTTATTTCAACAAATCTGAAACCCATCAATGTAGATTGTTTGCCAATTTTATAATTTGATATTATTTAAAATTGAATTTTCAATTATAGTCTATTTTAAAAGAGTTTTATTAACTAAAGATGCGTGTCGGACTGCCATGTATTTTATTTGAAAGGATTGGCATTTGTGTAGTTTTAACAAAGCCTTAAAACCAGCAATGCTTTAATGGTATTTTATGGTCCTATGTCAGGAAGTCAATGAACATAAAGGTAAAGCATCATTTAACTCCACAAGTTTTGTTTTTTTTGTTTGATTAGGGTTTAACGTCGTAGTCAAATGTATTTCACCTTATGACATTGGATTGTCCACTCCACACCATTCTTTTCCTAATTACGGTTTGTTTGTTTGATTGGGGTTTAACGTCGTACTCAAGGGTATTTCACTTATATGACGATGTGCCATCCCAATGGGTGAAGGAAACCACACTCAACACCACTGGCAACAAACAAAGACATCACGGGACAAATACAGGACACAATACAGACACCACAAACAGATCAGCTTCCTGATCAGCTTCCAACCACCCGCTTTCCTAATTACGGAGGAACCTCTTAAAAAACCACCCCCGGGATTACCGGAGCCTTATAACAGAACTTCATAACAGCTTTACCAATATTTTGAATTACAGGTCCAGTATGTATACATGTATCAAGCAAACTTCTTTGTTTGTTTGTTTGTTTGATTGATTGAGGTTTAACTTTGTACTCAAGGGAATTTCCCTTATAGGACGACAGATTGTCAATTACAGTGTTTCTGGCTTAAATACCATGGAAACCATTAAGAAACTTTCTAAACACCATCCCTGTAATTGCCGGAGCCACATCGTGTGACTGACTCACTCATATACCTCATGGTTGACAGATGAACTCGATCCCCTGAACAGTACATCTAAGGATTAGTAAGTGTACACAACAAACACTAAGCCACGGACATAAACCGACAAGGTAACAATCTAACTATTAATACATTAAAAGAGTGGGTACACTATTTATGTTTCTGTTGCAGCAAACCAGCTATACATGTGACGTGTTACAACAGCGATTAAATGTATACAGTCAAGTGTATAAGTTGAAAACACAACTATTTCAGTTATTTTGCAATGTCCTCCGGTATTAAGACAATTTTGTCAGAGCTCTGTCCTAAGAGTTGCAGCTGCACATGTAGCCTCAATTGTGGAGTGCAGCATGTATCCTTAAGATTTCCAAAAATAAACATCAACCAATTAAAGCCAACCAAGAAATAAATAATATGGCTTACTCATTTCCTTACTTCTAAAATAGTTTACATGCAGCCGCCAATAAAAGTTACCTGAAACATTTACCTTAAATCACCTCAAATTTTCTTTACGACTAATCCTAACTTCTTAGCTTGTTGGGACAATATTACAGCATGTTATCAAACATATTAATGTTTTCTGAGATATGTTGAAGCTTTGTAACTGAACAATTCATCTTCTGCCTCTCAGACACAATTTCTAAGTCTTTTAAATAGCTACCAAAATAGTAATTTTATCTACAAATTTAAGGTGATTTAGCGTGTTTGCTTGTTTTCGATTGGGGTTTTACCCTGTAATTAATATTTCAATAATATTACCGCGTGTCAGCCCAATATATGAAGGACACTACCATAGACGTCACTGGTAACAACAAGATGCAAAACAAAAACATTACAAACGGATGGGCTTCAAGTTGCCCCTTAGTTCAAAGAACACCAGGGTAGCAGACACTTCCTCCCAACCGCCAGCTACAAGAAAAGAAAACAGCAACATTGTGGAGCACTTTTAACCAAGTAAACCTAATCAGATTTAACTGAATACCAAAAGTGATCCTCCTCATAAAGTGAAAAAAAAGAGAAAAAATTTGTTTAAGAGAATTTATAATCGAGAGAAATAATAACGAGATAGTATAAAATAGATCAAATATGCAAAACCTTAAAAAATTTAATGCAGAATCCTCTTTCTATCTTAAATACAAAAAGATGTATTTTCATTCCATTTCCGTATTAATTCCCTAATATAACTTGACATTTAAAGAAAGGATAGGAACAATTTAGATTGATTAAGAAAGATTTGTATAAAAGCCGATTTCAAGAATATCTTTCAGGGGTGGAAATAACTATACATTTGCGGTTGAGATTGTCCAGTAAGATCCCCAGAATTTATCATTCTGTTAAATGGCCTGCAGGACAAAATTGGAAAACTGTCTGACAAAATATTTTACACATTTCCACCCCTGTCTTTACATTTGTCCCCTGATTAAGCTGTATACATGTGAGCCAGGGTAAGGATATACCACGGATATACAACGCACACAATGACTTGGCAAATAAACTGAACAGCCTCCTGAAAAATTCCCCGCTATCTCGGAAGTCAGTAATGACTTTACTCTCTATATTACCGAAAAAAAGACATTAACCATCATAACCTTAAAAGACAAAATAATAATCTGTCTCAGCACGGTGCATTTAATGATAAGGAACATTAAATTTTCATAAGGTTATTAAGCATTTCTCAGCCGCTCTTTATAAGGACAGAATAACGGACAAAATTTATGTGTATTCCTTCCTGAATAGCTAGAGTAAATCATTTTCTTTAGGGAATGTCAAGGGAGATCCATGAACAAGAAAAAAAGCTAGAGTGTGTTTCAGAACTGCACAAGAGAAAACTAAACTACTTGAAAAATCTCAACAGCCTTTTGGGACATGACCTACTCAATGTGATGATGCCAGGAAAAGCTCCTGTTAATCGACTAAAAACAGAGATTTTATTCTCTTCTTTTACTTTTTAATTTGGCAGATCATTGCAATAAAGTTCATGTAAATGCATTCCTGACGTGGCACTTTTTACTAAAGTCCGCTGATAAAATCTTGTCATTAGAATTCAAAAATCCATCTTTTCCTTGTAATTTTTTGACGGCCTTTTCTGTTCAGGTTTAATTACCCTGGTTATTGATCTATGGAGACTGACGTTCAATATAATCAGAGTATAAAACCCAGCCGATATTGGTTTGCAGTGCGCCAGTTTGACTAAGCGATGATATTAAAAGGCGCCAGCTAACCCGCCAACGGCCAGTTTATAATAAACACCAAGGATCATTCGCCAAGTCAAGCTGGGTGTTGTTCATTGAAAAACAGTCAAAGCAATGATCAGCTCGAAATAATCAGTTGTGTACAGTTCTGGTTGGTTTCATTGACCATCATGACCGGCAGCAGTGAAATTACTCTTTATTGCTTTTGTGTTGGTTAACCTTTCCCAGAGGAGGGATCATGCTCATAAGATTTCAGCCCGCTTACACTGATATGGCGGTCCAAACAAGATAGGCATACAAAATGTTCAAAGGCAGTGTCACGATTTTGAAGAAACTGGTACCAGATCATTTTTTTTATATTCAGGGTTGAAATATTTAAAATATTTTATCAGACATTTTACATTTTTGTCCCGCAGGACTTTTAACAGAATGTTAAATACTCATAAATAAAAAGGACAATTTCAATTATGTAATTAAATCTCTACCCCTGTTAATTACCAGCTGAATTATTAGCTTTTTTTTATTTTATTAACGGTCTTAATAATTGGAATTTGTTGCTGAAGGCCATATCAAGTAAATAATATTTCACTTAAAGAGATATGATCAATATATTTGAGGTGGAAGAGATCATAAAAAATAAATTGCCTCAGAGTGGAGTTTTTTTCCGATGAACCTATAGATTCAAGTGCTCATCACATGTGTTTATTGTTTTTTTAACAATAATTTAAATATCCAATTTCACAATATTCATTATGATAATGTGGACAAATTGATAAGCGTTTAATTCATGTTGTCTTATGAAAACTAAATCTTACTTCAACAACAATAGCCAATTATACCAACATGTCAGACAGATAGCAAGAAACTTCACTTAGTGCGCCAAGACTCTGTATATAATTGTTACACCCAAATCCAGATTCCTAGAACTTAAAACAAATTGTGCCCGAATAACAAAAAACAGACCTGTAGGCAATATTTCAACATCCTGAAACATTTGACAGAAAATTTGGCAAAAACATTACGACAATGGCATGAACAGACAAAAAGCTAACTATTCCACTGACGCAAGAGAGTCATGAAGCATGAAAAAACAACAACACTTTTATGCCTTCTGTAGCTGTGTTTTATAGTTGTAATCCAATTACATCATTTTAACATGTGGCATTTACAACAGGTAAAAGCATCGTACATTCCTATAAAATAATTTATAGCCCGACAACCAACACCAGGAGAGCCAAAGTCTGCTAAATGCTAAAGCTCTGGTTAACTGGTACCAACACTAATTTCTTCTACAGACAAAAAAAAAACCAAAAAAAAAAACCAGGTATCCAAACACGTTTATCCAGTAATATTGACAACAGATGACTTCCTAAAGAGATTAATTTATTTGGCCCAAATGAGACCCCCAAAAGGCCATAAATCTCAATCAATACTTTCACAGAAGTAACTCAATGGAGAGTAGAAGTGATTTGATTATATAATCTGTCTCCTTTAGCAGATTAACAAAACCTCAAACATCTCCATCTTGTTAAGGTTCCAAGAATATAAACTAATATCCCAGGTTGATTTTTCAAACTGAAAATATCGAGTTCTCAGTTTTTATAATCCTCAGTAAGCAAGTGAAAAATTGTTTCTAATTTAAACTGGACAAAACTTATAAAAACATATTAGCAAAATTGAGTGAAACTGAATCAGTTACTTTCAATAAGAAAGATGCATACATGTAGGTGTTTGTTTAATTGGGGTTTATCACAGACTTATGGTGACAGCGTGCCAGCCCAATAGGCAGGGGCTTAGACAGAGGGGTGTCCATCCATCCTTTTGACACCTTGAAACGAAAAATTGCCTCATTTGGACACACTGTTTAAAGAAACTTCAACACGCAGGAGATAGGGAAACTGTAAAAATTGGACACCCAGTTACTTAACAAG
>JAQQZZ010132050.1:0-13715 GCA_030265115.1 Mopalia vespertina | reverse complement strand
TCACACAATGCGGTCATTAATGGTCTTCAAGTGATACACATCCACGTGTTCGAAACTTAGGTCCCATTTGAAGCTAATCCTGGACAGAAATGATGTGTATATCTGAGTTGAGGCGTTCGAAATTATCGAGTCCGTACGGTAGTACATGTGATAATCTACATATCTAATTTATAAACACTTTGATCAATTTATTATTTGCTACCTAAATTACTTTTATGATTTTACTATTTATTTATTTTCTTCATGTTTTAATGTTAACATAATATGTATATGTTTATGTATATGAAATTTATGTACAGTATTTATTAAGGGCTGCAGAGAAGAGAAAATTTTTAATTTGACTTATTTTTTCCTCCTTTAATTAAGTTATTATTATTATCAAGTTTGGTGATGTTGATGATATTGAGTTTGGTGATGTTGATGATATTGAGTTTGGTGATGTTGATGATATTGAGTTTGGTGATGATATTGAGTTTCGGGATGTTGATGATATTGAGTTTGGTGATGATATCGAGTTTGGTGATGTTGATGATGGTGGCGCACATCATTCAATTGAATGGGGCCGCCAGACAAATCAATAGTAGTAGTAGTAGATGTTGATGATATTGAGTTTGGTGATGTTGATGATATTGAGTTTGGTGATGATATTGAGTTTCGTGATGTTGATGATATTGAGTTTCGTGATGTTGATGATATTGAGTTTCATGAAGATATTGAGTTTGGTGATGTTGATGATATTGAGTTTAATAATGTAGAAGACATTGAGTTTGATGATGTTGAGGATATTGAGTTTAATGGTGTTGAGGATATTAAAATAAAAATCATAAAAAGAGAATTACCAGTCTTGAAGCCAGCTTATAACTGATCTTAAAATCAATCACACTTGTACCATTTTATAAATGTTTATACATTTTGTATCATGAATTACTAAATTAAATGAAGATCTTCAAAAGCAAGAGAGAATGTTTGATATTACCTGCACAATAGTCACTTTCAGCATCGTACTGATAGCCCACTAGACAGAGACACTTGTAGGAACCAGGAGTGTTGTAACAAATCTGGTCAAAGCCACAGATCATCCAGTCCTCACATTCATCAATGTCTGAAAAACAAACACACAGTCAGTACGTGGCTATCTGTTTAAAAGTATTAATAATATCTGCTGAAAAGATTGGTTGAATAGTTTCAATGGAAAAGAAGTTGACCAATCAGAGCTGTATGCCACTCGTGGAGATGAAACAAATATTTCATGGCTGAAACTGCTTATTTATGGGATAAATAAATAAATCACTGCCCATGGAACTTGAACTAGAACTTGATAGTTAGTGAGAAGAGTGTTACCTTTACAGGAAAACGGTCCATCGGACTCCAGACCTTCCCCACATTCACAGTGATACGCTCCATTGCCATCGTCTACACACTCACCTAACTGACCACAGGCAGTCGGGGAGTCACAGCCACTGGGAGAATCATCTGCAAGAATTATGAAGAAAGTTCCCATAACATTAAAGCCAGTTACATGTAGTAGATAAGACAACTGTGGAAAATAGATACCATGTTAATGCTGTGTACTTTGTTTAGATGAAAAACAGGAAACAACCATGAAATGGAAATATTAAACAAGTACTACAATTAAAACAGAATTATAAAAGCAGGCCTGTGCTGTTGGGGAGAACGGTCAGAACGTGGTTTCCCCATGGTTATGCAAACCTAATTTAGGAGGAACTATTTTTAGGCTTCCCAATTTGTTTGCAGTCTTTGTCTAAATTTGGATTTTGCTAATGATTTTGACAAATTTGTTTATCTGATAATCAAAGTTTGTGTTTCAAAGCAATTTTGCTTTATTTTTCACCAAGGCACATTTATGTATTTAAAAAATCAGCAAACCAAGGGAAAATGCAAATGTTAGGTTACCTCACAAAATTTTAGAGGACCGATTTGAGGTTGTGCCGGAAAAGATTACAGCAAAGGCCTGTATTAGATAACTTAATAAACATCACCAAATTACATTAAATTATCTTTTTTTAAAAAATATGATTGATTGATTGCAATAATTCAGCTTAAATCTGTGTCAAAATTAAGTCAAGAAGCAGCAAACCTTCCTTTTGGACTTTCTTCGGGAACATTTCTGGACAGAAGCTGGTTTATTGGGTTCATGAATTTTAGGTGATGAAACAAAAAAGGTTATGCATTTATGTTCAGTTTTGTGTATGCATATAACAGAATGAGATGTTTCATCATTGTTTTAATAATCCCCATCCCAGTGCGATTCATTTCTAGAAACCCTATTGAACCTATATGGTCCGTGTACAATACAGCTTATGTCCCATACTGACCAGTGTAGCCTATATGATCTCTCTATCACAGCTTGTATATTATTATACTGTGAGCAGAGAGAAAGCCATCCAGCTGAGTGACCATATATTACTAAACATTAGAGCACATTGGAGGAGAGACGGACAATAGAGTCAATGTAAAGTAGTGCAGACAGCTGGAGGACAAACACACATCTGAACACTGGTCACCCAGGACATCAAAACAACTATACAGATTACTGATTAACATGATACATCTATACAGCATTGTGCTCACAAAATTCATGTAACATACAGGCCTGTGCTGTAATCTTTTACGGCATAACCTTAAAATAAAGTTTCTTAACACAGGGTGTCCATTTGTTGGGTGGACACCCCTCTGCCTAAGCCCTTGACTTTCATTAACATCATTTAACTTAGTTCATGATGCAATTTTTTCAATATCCATCTCAGCCACTCTCTACAACTACAACACATGTAATTCAATATAAAAAGTACAGGCTATGTGAGAAAAGACACTTGGCTGCCTTTGTATCCAATAATACACAGGAATCCTGTGTTTTTGACAGGTGTTTGCAGCTTCTAGGGAGAAGAAAGCTCAAATGAGATACATACATTGTACTTGATGAAAGAAATATGCCCCACAAACACAGAACACCATTGCTAAGGAGTTAAGTTACTGTATATACATTGTAAGTCATGATTATAGGCAGACAATAACCCTATTTACATGTATATGCACATCAAGGTGTTACCCCATTTATTCACAATCTCATTTTTATTGTACACACACCACACTGCTAGTAAGGTACAAGACGTCAACTCAAACTGTATCTTTGTAAATGAGACATCTCCTCTCAATAAATGTAGGTTGTAACAACAGATCATTGCTAACTGTTACCCCACTGAGAGACACAGACACAATATTCAAACATCTATTACATCTGTCACTCCCCATTTAATCCATAAATGACCTTAGAGAAGATAGATCTATGTAACACCGACAACATATGGATGTACAGCCTATCCTATTTCTCCTGCCACATGTTGTCAAACGAGTGAGTTGTTTCACCTCATTGTACACCTAAATACTGTGTAAATACAGGCTGACACACCTTGTCTAGGTAAACCCTTAATGACATATCCTGTTATCATCTACTTGAGGCAAGAGGTAACTGACAAGACATGGCAGAGTCTTCTCTTAATGTTACAGATAAATTTACAACAGGGCATTGTCCAGGGTTTGACCTCAGAGTGTCCAAAAGGCAGGGATGAGACCAATACCAGACGAGACAGCTGGTGCTTTGCTGTAGGACTTACTTGTATAGTATACATATATATGTTCAGGGGTTTGATTGATTGATTAGTGCTTTACAATATTACTGAAGGGTATTTTACTTATAGGACAGAGTTGTATTCCAACAATAATTGACACTAACTAGCACAACCATAAAATGTGCAAAGTTTTGATAAAGTTGGCCAGTTAATCTTCCTTCGGTGCTAAGTAAAACAGTATTGCTACACTCTAAAACAAACTGCCCTTTCATAGCCAGAGGGCTTTATGTTTAGAGATATCTCACTTACATCACAAAAAAGCTAATTGTCAAACAATATTGGTAGATATTGTATGATTTGGTGCATATTCACACATCTATCACAGCTGAGCGTGGGGAGGATACCACTATAACAAGAGTCTTGTGAGGTTTTGCTGATTGTCTGTTTCGAATTCTATGTTACCAGAACAATAAATAAAATTAAAAAAGGGCCCAGCTGAGGGTTTGGAGAGAGCTCACCGATGCCCTGGTGCTTTCTGAGCTAGAGGCAATGTGAAAACCAATCTGTTTGTGATTGTCCGTTTGTTGCCAGTGGCGTCGATGCTGGTTTCCTTTACCCATTGTGCTGGCAAATCATATGAGTGAAATAACCTTCAGTACAGCCTAAAATCCCATGAAACAAACAAATGAAAAGACCACAAGCTATTGTGGGAGGTACCACCCTTAACAGGGGCATAGATACAAACATTATGGGCATGACAACCAGTATTTTAGGCATGGAGGTACTCTTCAACGTCTTGTTAATTGGACTAGCTTTCTTGTAGCTATCCAGACAACCCTTTGAACTCGGATTGCCAGACTAACTGGGGAGTGTCTGGTTAAGCCTATGTCATTATACAAACACTTGTTCTATAAACTACAATTCTTAAACTCAAATTACATGTAACTGTAGCACAAACTTAAATATTGATTATTGTAGGTTTAGCAAGTTCAGTTTGTTTGATTAGGGTTTACCACCATACTTAAGGTTATTTTGCTCATAGCAAGATTATATCAGAGATTAATTTTGGACACAACAGAAAGAGCAACATCTCCTGGTTTCAGCTTCTTGTCTCTATTAGAGCTTTATAATAGTAAGTTTGTTTGATTGGGGTTTAACGTCATGCTCAATGCATTTCACTCAGATTGGCTGAAGAAAACCATCCTAATTGTCACTAGCTCACTGCTAACAAATGATAAGTCAGAACGAACACACAAAGCAATATAAAGACATTACACAGGTCAACCTTGTGTTGTCCCTTAGTACCTCAAAAAGCAACAGGGCCTCCTTCTATTAATAATATAATAAAAGGGCTTTCATCTTCATACAACATGGCAAAGATGTAGGAGTAACTCGCGTTTAAGGATATTTTAACAATTTCCCACGATAACACTATTTTGACAACATACTATTTATGAAGCCCAGGTTAATATAGCTGGAAGTAATTCAGATGAGTGTTTGTTGTAGAGTAAGCACTTTCCTGTTGTAACATTACCAGGCTTTAACCAGTACGGAAGTGATCTGGTAACCCTATCCGCTTATCATAGCTTTACTCAATGGAACTCTGTCTACATTCAACCACCATCTGACGAGAGGAGGGGTACTTACTACTGTACACTCTCTGGCTTACTCTCACACAGGGCAAACAAGATTTTAACTTTTGGATGAGCTTTTCACTTAATTGCTATTGTCCTCACTTCTCAATGTCATATTTTCTACTCTTACAAAAACCTTACATGTTTGTTTGATTGGGGTTTAACGTTGTACTTAAGGTTATTGCACTCACATGACGGCATGCCAGCCCAATGGGTGAAGGAAACCATCCCCAACACCACTGGCAACAAACAAAAACATCACAGGACAAATACAGGACAATACAAAGAATTCGTAAACATATCAGGTTCTTGTTCCTCTTTAGGTCTCAAAGCATCAGGGTAACTGGAAGCTCCCTCCATCCACCAGCAAAAACACCTTAGAAAAACACTCAAAGGTGCAGAATGTTGTGCCAGCCTTCTCTGACACACAATTTCCAACATAAATTTATTTGGATGGTAGAACAGTGTTGGCTTGGTCAGCAATACATGTAGGTCTGTCTCATGCAGATATTTCTTTCTTTACATCTATTAAAACATATTTGCGTGGTGGGCCTCTCCATTCTCTATATTAGTTTTTTCTTCTAAGACAACGTGTATATCTCTAACCTCCCACTCACAGTCAGCCAGACTGTGTAGGAGGAACAATCAACAAACAGCTGTCTATTCTTTCATACACAGAAATATACAATAAAAATTGTTTTAGACCTAATTTGAAATCAAATCTTATCGTCCACCTGTTCTCTTTACATACTTTCATTTGACCTGAAATTAGATTTTATGACTAAACATATTTGTGTAATTTGGTGAAGCATTAAATATTGTTTATAAATAACATTAATCTGGATTAGTGAATGGCCGATTGTTCTCTCTTTGAATCCACTGTTATTTCAGTGCATCCAGGTCTGCTGGCTTGATTGATTGATTGGTGTTTTATGCTGTGCTTAAGGGTATTTCATTTATATTATAACAGCATTATAAATTGACACTAGCTAAACCATAAATTTTGATTGCTTGTTTGTTTGATTGGGACCATACGGTTTGAAGTATTTTGCTAATGTTGAAAACGAATGTTCCCCCAGTGCTATGTTAAGTCGGTATTCTACTCTCCAAACAAACTGCCCTTAGCTAGAGGGTGCTTTCTGGGCTGAGGGTGTTGCAGATTATGTTTGATTCGAGGCATTGGATCTCTGGGGGCACATGTAGGTGTGAGTAATATTTTTCTGGTTTTATGTCTGGAGAAACTAGAATTTATAGGTGCACGATTGGCTTTTCTGAAACTTTCTCGCATTACATGTCCTGTACAGGCAGCTGCCAACGTGTTATCTTTTATGTCAAGGGATGTTTTGCTTAGAATAAGTGACAATAAAGCCAATAGTGCACCTTAATGAGAAACTCTTAGCGTAAGCTACTATAATAGTCATAATCATTGAGAAAACTAGAAAGACTTTGATATGTATAATTGATAAATAAATATCCACAATATCTTACCTTCTTCTCATAGAGAAATTGAATAAAACCCATGGTGACAAAGATATTTTTCTCAACAATACCACTGTCTTTTTACCCCACTACAGTAACATGTAGCACACATTTCTGTCACCCTTCTCTCAGTGATGAAATAAATACTATGTTAAGACTAACTGTTGGTGTTTAAGTGTACTTCTTACCCACACGGGATGTAAGTCACTTCCAGGGAAGAAGAAAAGCATTCATTGACCAGAAATAAAAATGTTAGGATGTGATGTCACAATGTTTAAAGGAAATAGTTTAATTATATTCAAAGACATGTCGACATTAAAACACCATAAAATATATAAAAATGTTTTTTAAAAAAAAGGAAACAAAAAAGGCAAGAGAGATAACACTAAAATATACAGAATTTTGACTTACCAAATAAGGATAACATGGTTTCATCTTATATAAATATGTACATTTGATGGAACCATCGAATGGATCAATTCAGTAATTAATTTGAAAACATAACTTGGTGCTGCCTTGTCCAGGGTTAAGCATTTAGGATGACAATAGAGCCAGTGGTCTGGTGCAATCTGACCCCTATCTCTACAACAGGCTCTGATAAATAGCCCAAAAAGTTTGAAGAAATGAGGCAAATGACCCAACCCCCTTTAAGGCATTTTGCCTCACACTCATAAAATATTTCTCAGTGTTTTATGTTTCCAGCTGGGTAAGCATTAGCTACTTTGGGTAATCTGTACCACTTTGCACCCTGTAACAAAGGGTTGTCAGAAAGGGGCCACTGCCAATCACTGGCCTGGTGTTTACAGACAAACAATGGCCAGTTGGGGGTCAGTAGAGGGTGGAGGGGGTGGTGGACATTTAATGGGCACTCAGCTGATGTGACCAGTCCTTAATCTCTGTCCCTCAATGTAATCTGCAATGAGTAATGTCCAGTGGTCAGTTAACATATATCCTGTAGTAACTGGACTCCTGGGTCAATGCAATCTGCCTCCAATCACAGAATCAAGGAAATTCAAGTCAACAGTAATGTAATTAATCATGAGAAATTTGCCCCTGTGCAAAATTAAATTTTCGGTTATCTTCTATGTTATATAATATAACATTACAATTTCATGAATAAATTACTCCCTATATTAGAAGACAGACTGATCATTCCAAAAGGGTTTGTATTATGCCATACACAAACTACCACATATCCAAGACATGCGTTCTTATCACATAAACAGATTGACAACTTTATGAAGTTGACGTCGTCAGCATCGAGATGAGGCAGTTAGGACAGTAAAAAACCTCAACAATTTAGTTTGCGTATGAATAAAACCAGAAGTTGAAAATCCATAAAGTCTTACTTATTATGTTAACTTTATGAAGCTACATGAAGTTGGGAAATACAAGTAACAGCTTGCAATTGTCTTCAATTTGTTATTGGCGATTCTACACGTATTTAAGTTTTACATGTTTTTCTTTTCAAACCCAATGCAAAAATGGAGTACAAGTAATCATACATTTTAGCACAAATCTTGAAAACTGTATCTTCAAAGCAGTCATACTGTAACTTAGAAGGAAATCTGTTTTAGGCATACCCATTAATTTTAACTGATTTCTTATATAAGCTTGCGTGTATGTTTACAATTTAAAAAGAAAAACCTGCAGGTATGTGATTAAGTTCACTGTCACAATCTACTGGCAAGGCTTGAATTTTCCCACCAGATCTAACTGAGAACTGTGCATAATGTAGCTACACCCAAACAGGGGATGAAGGCTTTCCTGTCAGATAGTAATCTCCCAAACAGCTCATGTCAAAATGCAGGTTATAATACAGCCAAACTTCACGCATACATTGGAAGTCCTTGGGGCTATTATTTATTTAAATCAGCTTTTTATGTATCTTTTCAGCAACCATCCGAGTGTAACAATGACAGCTACATGTAAGTTTAGATCGGCTGATTTCAGGGTTAATATCCCACATCATGGTGAGAAGTAGGCGAGAACTTCTACCATAGACATATGCTATATAACTTTCAAAGCCAAAATGATCTGATCATTGATCTCGCGAAACTGATCGAAGTCATCAAAGTGGGTAAAAATATTAAAGCATGTTTTGACAAAAAAATCCTGTGTTGTCGATAAATTATGATGGCAATAATCAATTTAAGAAAAAAAAAAAAAAAAAAAAAATGCAAACAAAATCCCTTAAAATCTGAAACATTTATTGATTTTTGTTTGAAGAGCCTCACTAATGCAACCATAAAATGTGAGTTATTTTAACATTATGGTTCATTTATTGCCAAAAGAATATATGAAACAAGGTACCCTTAACCAAATGACTATTAGAAGTAGAAAGCTTACCTGGAAGTCAACTTGCTATGAGAACTATGTTTGTTTAATGCAGTTTTAAACTCTAAACCAACTGTTTTTTGTCGAATAAACCTATGATTAAGGAATCCCCGACTGTAGATGATACACTCCCTGACAGTTCTCCTATGGTACCAGGTTACCCAGCTGTGCCAATAAGCTTGTTGACACAGGGAGTAGCAATATGTGTTAGAAAACAGCTAGCAATAGTAGCAAGAACAGCATTTTCTGCATTTAAAGAAGTGTAATTTGAGCTTGTAATGAAAGGATAAATACATGTATAAGGATAAATCTGACTTGAATAAAGAAATCTGACAGAACCTGCATGTGGTAACTAACTCACTTCTGGAAATGATTTAGCTAAATTGCACGGGTGAAATACGACTTACGTATATAACTTCCTAGACAAAAACTAAATTTAGAAGTTAATGGGATTTCAGTGTGTAATAGTGGCAGGGCTGTTACAGTTTACAGCTTACTCCATCTGGATTCTAGGTAAAAAATAACATACAGTAGAGGCAAAGATGTAAAATCCATACCTGTATGTCTTAATGTTTGTTTGTTTGCTTGTTTGAATGGGGTTTAATCCCATATAAGTTTAAGGTTTGTTGTGGCTGGATTGGGGTTTACCGCTGTACTTAAGGTTATTACACTCACATGACGGCATGCCAGCCCAATGGGCAAAGAAAACCACCTAAGACGCCACTGGTTCATGTAACAAACAAAACAAACAGTGTACATGTACATTGTTTGTTTGTTTGATTTTAACGTCGTACTCAAGGGTATTTCACTTATATGACGACGTTTCAGCCCAATGGGTGAAGGAAACCACCGTCGACACCACTGGCAACAAACAAAGACAAGACGGGACAAATACAGGACAATAACAGGACGCAATACAGACACCACAAACATATCGGCTTCCTGTTCCCCTTTAGCTCTGAGAGCACCAGGGCAACATGAAGCTCCCTCCAACCACCCGCCAAAGAGTGTACAGGACGATAAAAAACAAAGATGTCACAACAAATGGGGTTGTCAGGGCTCCCATCCAACCGTCTGCTATTCATGTACATTGTACCTATTCATCATGTAAACTGAGTGATTACACATTATCAACAGATCAAAGTTACAAAATGACAGTACATCGAAGCAGGATTAGTAAGCAGACAAGATTTGAGTTAGGTGCACGACTGGCTTTTCACTCACTTTCTCGCATTACTCGTCATGTACAGGCAGTCAGCCAACGTGTTAACTTTAACGTCACGTGATGTTTTACCTAGAATAAATGACAATAACGCCAATAATGGGTGATTTATAGCACTTTGGAACATTAATTTTCCATGATAGCTGTAAAGAGAGTAATATGAAAATGCTTGCCACTTACATATGTCCTACTGTACATAGTTGTTATTCAAACCCGTGTTGCATGTAACAAAGTAATGATAGATGTTCCTGGAACATTGAGCTGCTCTCCTCTCTAAGCTGCATTTAACTCGTCAGTCTTAAGTTACTAATTCTTCCTGAGTGGCCATTGTAGAGATAATCAGTTAATCAGAACTACATGAACTTCCCTGTGAGCAATATTTTACATTTATCAAGAAGACAACAAGCATACATCATAACACAAATAAATATGAAGCAAAATACAAATGAACAAAAAAAACACCACTACAAAATGCACAGTTTGTGGGTTTGGCTCCTTTTAAGCATAGCATAAAACATCGATCAATCGTTTTCTACTGATTTATGGTGCACTTAACCCTCAAATCTTTAAACAACCATAACGGGATATATACATAAGTTGAAGTAGGTCTTAGAGTTATCTCTAGCAGATCTTGAGTCATTTAACTCTCGGTTTGTTTGATTTCAGATTTTACGCTATATGTAAGGATAATTGAATGATAAATATCCTGCTATTAAAATAATTGATGAAAAGTTTGTTTGTTTCTTTGAATGGGGTTTATTTCACATCCTACTCAATGGTACATGTATTTCACTTATATATGTAACAGATTTCACACCGTTTTTTTAATTAAATGTGTTAGGTAACGGAGAGGAAACCTTGTTAAAACCGGTCCACTGTGATTGCCTGAGTAACATCGTGTGACTCATTCGTAGCCCCATGAGCAGTGCATCAGTGCAAGATTATAAGCAAGGGCTAAGACAGACACCGTCCAAATGGACACCCTGAAGTGAACAATTGCCTCATTTGGACACCCTTTTTTAAGTAACTTTAACATGCAGGAGATAGGAAAACTGTCAAAATTGGACACCCAGTTATTTGAAATGTGAAGCAAAATTCAATTTTGGACAATAAACTTTTGATTTCTGGCTAAACCCCTGATTATAAGGCCGACACGCTAACCACTAAGCCATGGCCGCGGGCTGGATGAAAAGGGGAGACACCTTCAATAGAACACAGATTGATTGATTGGTGTTTTATGCCATGCTTACGGGTATTTCACTTATATGACGGTGGTGTATTCCAACAATAATTGACACTAGCAGGCCTGTGCTGTAATCTTTTCTGGCATAACCTAAAAATCGGTCCTCTCAAATTTTGTCAGGTAACCTAACATTTGCATTTCGCCCTTGTTTCCTAATTTTTTAAATACATAAAGGTGCCTTGGTGAAAAATAAAGCAAAATTGCTTTAAAACTTAAGCTTCATTGATTATTGGATGACAAAATTTGTCAAAATCAGTAGCAAAATTAAAATTTAGACGAAGACTGCAAACAATTTGGGAATCCTATAAATAGGTCCTCCTCAATTAAGTTTGCATAACCATGGGGAAACCCCGTTCTGACCGTTCTCCCCAACAGCACAGGCCTGCTAACCAGTCATGAAAATACACTTTCCGTATGTCTTTCCATTTTTTGTTTTGTTTGATTGGGGTTAAACGCCATACTAATTTGACAGCGTGCCAGCCCAATGATGGAAGGAAACCCTTCTCAACGCCACTGGCTACAAACAAAGACATACCAGGACAATCACAGGACCTAATGCATAGACATCACAAACAGATTGACTTTATGTTATGCATAAGCACTGAGAGCAACAGGGCAACAGGCAACTCCTCACAGCCACTCCCTCCTACATACATTAACATGTATTTTTAGATAAATGATTTGTTTGTTTGTTTGTTTGATTGGGGTTCAACGTCGTACTCAAGAGTATTTCACTTATATGATGACGGATTGTCCACTTCACACTGTTCCTTGCCTTATTACGGTGGAAAACCAGGAGGAAACCTTGTAAAAACCAGCCCTGCGATTGCAAAAACCACCTCGTGACAGTGACTCACTCATATACCTGATGGTCGACAGACCGACTCAATCCTGTGAACGGTAAATTGGAGTAGGATTAGGAAGCGCACACGCTACATGTACCACTAGGCCACAGCCGTGGGCCCTTAAGATAAATGAAAGGTTAACATGTTTTGTAGCATTACTGATTTTTAAAATTATACATGTGCAAATGTTAAACCAGAAATAGGCAAAAGAGCAAATATATGGAATATTTTATAACACATTTCTGTTATGATATCACCGGAATATCTCTAATTGTGCAGGCTTTCTGAATAACATCGTAACATGTAGGTACATGTAGCACAATGCTATACATTTCCATTTCATTTTGTTTATACAATTGCCAGACGAATAAAGGAACTACGCTATTCTCGCCGACGGTTTTTCTGTCACCCATAATTCACCATTATTACTGTGGCAGACTTGGAGCTGCGAACAAATTGATCTAATACCGAAAGACATTCCACTGTTGCCTGGCAACCAAAGCAAAATCAATACCACAGAAAAAAAATTGTATTTACGGTCTAGGGATTATAGTAGCATTTCGAGAATAATGGGAGAGAAAATGATATCTCAATTCTGTTTCATTTGCAAAAAAAGTAAATCCAATAGTTTGTGCAAAAGTAAAATCTCATATATGTAGTTAAACCAATGTTGTTGTTGTTATGGGATGTTTTCAAACAATAGTTTTATGTTTAAAAACAACAAAAAATCAGCAGGAGTGACATAATCAGATGTGATATAAATATATTCCGCTTAATAAATGTAAAACGTGTAAAATGCTCATTATAAATAATAAATACTATAAAACATCCTGAAATAAATACAGGCACATTTAATTTAGATTAACACCTAGACACCCAAAAAACTTTGAACGAGTACTGTACATTGTTGGTATTAAATAAAAATTTTAAAACATGCTTCGCTCTATAACTACTGACAGAAACAAGTTACAACTATTATTTTTTGAAAAAAAGATATGAAAAAAGATAGTTATTATGTTTGTTTAAGGTATTTTTATAATTTTAGACTAAAACTATCAGGTATTTTATACAGCTAGCCTACTTTGTGTGTTTGATTTGGGTTTAACGCTGTATTTAAGTTTATTTCACTCAAATGGCTGTGTGCCAAGCCCAGCCCTATGGGTGATTGTGAAGTGCCTTAATGCCACTCAAATGGCTGTGTGCCAGCCCCAGCCCTATGGGTGAAGTGCCTAAACGCCACTCAAATGGCTGTGTGCCAGCCCCAGCCCTATGGGTGAAGTGCCTAAACGCCACTCAAATGGCTGTGTGCCAGCCCCAGCCCTATGGGTGAAGTGCCTAAACGCCACTCAAATGGCTGTGTGCCAG
>JAQQZZ010132039.1:0-13717 GCA_030265115.1 Mopalia vespertina | reverse complement strand
TTTATTTTAATGTGACCCCCCCCCCCCTCCGAAAGTTAGCTTAGACACGTCTTTTTTGTGAACAATATATTGTCATCCACTTTCATTTCGTGTAAATACATGTAAAATCTTCAAACTGTTTTTTTTTTTTTACATATTTGACATCCTCACACCCTTTAGTTTGATTGGCTCCTCTAAACTGTTCATTTGGAATATTTAAGAGTAATATTAATAGACCATAGACCGTTAGGTCTAACCCAAAAGCGTTCAAGGAAGAAAACGAGATGGTTTAAGTCAGGGTAAGGCCATGCAATTTGTATACATTAGAAGATGAAGTGCCGATGTATCGTTCTGCTATTTTTAAAGGTTACGAAGCTTCATGTAGCATAGCTGCCTTCTTCGGTCTGAATTTAGGCGTAAATTTCCACGGGATCTTCTCTATCACAGGTCTGCCACCGTCGGTGCCACTGGCAACACGGACAAGATGGGACAATCAGAAGACATAAAACAAAGACACCTCAATCAGATCGGTTTCTAGAGGTGAATACGTATTTTATTCAATTGTATATACAGTCAATAGAGATACGAGACTGTTAGAAAGAAGTCTTGTCTCTGAACAAAAAAATAACACAGAATCCCTATGGCTTCTTTCCTCGCCAAAACACATTCTGCCCTGTTTGTTAAATACTCACAGAGGGACGGTTCCCAACAAGGAGAGACCCAGGCATGCCCCACCAAATCTGGTTCTCAAATCGGGAAGACAGTTTAAATCGATCAAAAATGAGTAGGGTATACTACTGAGAATTGATTGATTTTGATGTGAAAACTGGCGTCAAGTCGTTCTATGGGCCGATCTTACCCACAGGTGTTCACGGAAGAAAACGAAATGGTTTAAATCAAGGTAATGCCATACAACTTTTATTTATTGGAGGAGCAGTGAGCAGCATTACGCTTCAACCATACCCGCACTTCGTAGTGAATACCTGACCAATACAAGCTTAAGTACAAGAAGTGCACTTAAGCCTCTTGAAACCGGCTCATCTTAATTATCTTGTTACGATGTAAAGAGAAAAAGCTTGTTTATGGATGACAACTTCTATTATTGTAAAGTAACGTATCAGCATTCAGCACGGACATGTCGGAACATCCTTAGACGCTTTCCGTACCGGTATTATTTACGGGACGGAAATGGCCAAGGTTGTTCAGACATGCAGCACGGACACAAGCACGACAATCAAGCATCGATCAATTTTCTTTTCACAATTCGTAGAAGTTTGTCAACCATAAAAAAGCCTTTTCTTATTAGTTCAACTAGCTTTCAAATGCATCTCATCTGAAAGACGTTTACGTATTAATGACAAGAAGATTAAAAATCTTGGATCATAAAAGATTTTTTTTGTATGAAAACTAATTGCCTTGGCCAAAATTAGCGAACTTATTAATACGGATTGCTCTTTAAACACAATATGTAGTTATAGGGGTAAAGTTTGTGTCAAAGGCAAAATCCGTATAAAAAAATTAAAACAGAACTATTATATATAGGCTTAAACTTTTATTCATTAAAAAAAAAAAGACATTGTGCTGGACATTCCGACAAATGAAAACCACAAATAAACAACTGAATAACTCGAGTTGAAATTAAAACAATCTATTTTTCACAGGATTTCTAATTATCCAGTAAAAAATTATTGTTCAGATAAAAACAATTATTTTTTTAATAACGTATTTTATTTACTATCAAATACTCACAAACCAAGTGACCGTGATTCAGTGTTGTTTCATTGTTCATGTAAACTTTATGAATGTCATATAACAAAACAGTGTCAATCTTTTAATTCCGTCTATACTGTGTTATAGAGACCTCCAGGGAAAATATAGACTTCTGCTTCCACCAATATAATGACTGGGAAGCTCAGTATGGACTTCATCAAATGGATATAACTGTACAACATTTGTTTTAAATGGGAAAGAAAACAACAACAAAAAGCGGTCAGTGAGCTTTTACAGCAGATCAAGTTGTTCACACAATTGTTATTTCGTTTTCTGAAAGATTCCTCATTTTCCACAGAAAACCACATAAATGTTAGTGCTGTATAAAATGTATGGTGGACTTTTAATGACACATTTATTGTAGAGACTTCATTGAAGTAAATTTACATTTATGTTAATCATCAGTAGGATACAAGTTAAACTTGATCTATATCTTCATAGAGCTCCTGTTTTGCACTGTTTAAATTTTGAGTTACTCAGGCCATTTTTATCTGATAAAATACAAAAATAAAACATGTCCACCATTGGTTTCACTTACAGCACCAACATTTAAGTCGTTTTCAGTGTAAACTGAGAACTCCTATTCGTTATACATATATCGATATTGTCAACAATTCGGTAGGGTGTATGATTTCGTTTTTCTGTTTTATTCCTTTTTAAAGCTACAAAGACTAAACCTGAAAATTCTATGTTTTGGAAATATTGCAATTCCCAAACAGTTTAAAAAATATATATATATAAAACATAAAATGATTGTTTTTAAATGCATCACTAATGTTTAAATGTAAAACGAGATAAATACTTTTGAAGACAATAAAGAAAGAGAGAGAGAAAAAAAAGAATATAGTAAGACTGAATGCATCAGGGTTGTAAAATGGAGTGTCTTGATGGAGACAATTTCTTTATTGAAATGTATGGCAGACTCTTCATGCCATAGTGTTTTTGTATCTGTACTATAGGACTGATCTTACATGTATACAAGATATGAACATAGTGCTCTTTGTATTGAACATAAAATATAGGGTTTTTTTAACAGTGCTTTTTCCTAAAATTTATTTTAAGATGATGACAAAGGGTCTATTTGGTCATTCTTATGTGCTACTGTGCAGCATGCCAGAAAGAAGCCTGCCTGTATGGGGATTGATCCCATGATCATTCTGACAATTTTAAAAAATTAATCACGAAATTTCTGTCAAAATTAGATCTATTGATTCTTGTCAAAAATTTCTCACCAACATAGATACATGTAGGATTTCAGTCGAACAAAGGTTGAAAGATTGAATGATGTCCTAAAGAAGTCCATAATTAGGATGCACAAACTCAGTAAAATCAGTGTAGATCATAAAACAGGAGTCAGTAACTAACCCTGGAAATGCTCGTACATGTATGTGTACTCGAAAATAATTCGAGATAAAGTTTAGAAGTCTGCCAATTCATTAGTAGGACAGGTAAAGTATCTAGTCATTTATTTTACTTTTCAATTCCTTAAAAAATGGGAATGCTTGGCAGATTTTCTTGTACAACTTTATTTGTTATGTGCTAAAAAAAAAATGAGTGTTCACACATCCTGATGAATTGTGGTTATTTCACTCCGAACATCTTCCTTCAGACAGCATGTCATCCTTATGGGACAGCATGCCATCCTAATGGGAGAGCATGTCATCCTTATGGGACAGCATGCCATCCTAATGGGAGAGCATGTCATCCTTATGGGACAGCATGTCATCCTTATGGGACAGTATGCCATCCTAATGGGAGAGCATGTCATCCTTATGGGACAGCATGTCACCTAATGGGACAGCAGGTCATCTTTATGGGACAGCATGTCATCTTTTTGGGACAGCAAGCCATGCTTATGGGACAGCATGCCGTCCTTAAATTGGACAGCATACCATCCTAATGGGAGAGCATGTCATCCTAATCATAAAATGGGACAGCATGCTATCCTTATGGGAGAGCATGTTATGATTGTTATCCTTATGGGACAGCATGTTATGATTGTTATCCTTATGGGACAGCATACGATCCTAATGGGAGAGCATGCCATCCCAATGGGACAGCATGTCATCCAAATGGGACAGCATGCTATTCTTATGGGACAGCAATCCATGCTAATGGGGCAGCATGCCATCCTAATGGGCAACATGCTATCGTTATGGGGCAGCATGCTATTCTTATGGGGCCGCATGTTATCCTTATGGGACAGCATGTTATGATTGTTATCCTTATGGGACAGCATACCATCCTAATGGGACTGCCTGTCGTTCAAATGGGACAGCATGTCATCTTAATGGGACAGCATGCCATCTTAATGGGACAGAATGCCAGTCTAATGGGACAGCATGTCATCACAATCAAACAGAATGCCATCCCAAAACGTGATGGAAACATCCCTAACATCACTGGCAACAAACAGTGACATAGTAACAGACAATCACAGGGTGTCACACATGTTGCAGTGAGACAAATTCACAGTGTAACGCACCACAGTTAATCCGCTTCGTCTTAACCTTTAGCCCAAAGAGCACCTGGGCAGATAAAGGTAAACCTGTCCAACACTGTGTTAACAATAACCATCCCTTTCTATATTGTCTGATCTCAAGGAATGTTAAGACATAAAACTCAGTTGGCTTTAATAGAGTTCAGAGTACAGTTTATTGTAGTCACAGTAAAAAGACAGGGGTCATTCTTTAGTTTCCTTATCCTCCATTTGATGCTTAATAATTTCTCTTTCCAATACTTTCTGTCGATCACAGAAGCCTAGTCGCCCTTTTCCAAAAGAATTCGGGCCAGCAGCTGTAGGTGTATTTCTGAAAATAAACAAAGTAGGATGGTTTAATTGGAGATATTTTACAAAGAGTAGTTGTCACACAAAGCAGAGGAGAGCAGAGTTACCACTATCCTGTTAAATGATAATTTGTTTGGTACATTTGATGTACTTTAGATTCTTTCACTCATATGATGAGGTGTCATCCCAATGAGTGAAGGAAACCATCCTCGACGTCACTACCAACAAATAATACAAGACAGGACAATGACAAGACACAATACAAACAGATCAGCTTTGGTTACCCCTTAGCTCTGAGAGCATCAGGGCAACAGGAAGCTTCCCCCAACTACCCACCTTGTGGAAACATTTCTGTATTAATTTCAAGGTCGCTAGAAAAAAAGGGGAAAGTAATTACACAGAAAAGCATGATTCCCAAGAATTTGATCGCTTATGGGTTTACACTGTACTTAAGGTTATTTCACTTATGATGACCCTGCCATCAAACAATGACACGACACAAGAGAACCATGGTGCATGGAGTACACGTGGTGCAATAAGACAACCTGTACAATTTACAGTGCTAGAAGCTGCAACAGATCCACTCATGCTGCCCCTCAGGCTTAGACGTCAGGCTAGATGAAGCTCCCTCCAGCTGCCTGCAAGTCTTAAGGAAAAACTGACAAAATGCCCTAAATTTTCAACACACAAATTGTAAAATTTCTGCCTGAAATGCAGCCATTTTGAATTGAAGTATTTGATATCGATACCAGTAAGTGGTAACTTTAACGCAGGAACAATTTTCTGAATGTCACAGTGGATAAGTGATCAGTCTTTAAAAATTCTTCAAATTCAGCAACAAATTACTACAATAACATGTATGATTACCTTCCAATATTTTTCATTCTCATCTTTGCCTCTGGTGGCATCTCTTCTTCTTCGCTCTTTGTGAAAAAAACAAAAAAGCAGTACTCAATTTAAATAAACAGAAATAATTCATTACAGGTTTGAGGACATGATTCATAACAACCTAAAACTTGATTGTTTGTTTGTTTGATTAGGGTTTAACGTCGTACTCAAGGGTATTTCACTCATATGACGACGCATTGTCCACTTCACACTGTTTCTTGGCTTATTACAGTGGAAAACCAGGAGATAACCTCGTAAAATCCACCCCTGCGATTGCTGGAGCCACACATGTGACTTGCTCATACACCTAATGGTCGACAGGCGGACTCGATCCCGTGAATGGTACATTGAAGCAGGATTAGTAAGCGCACACGCTACCACTAAGCCACCGCTGCAGGCCACCTAAAACTTGAAAAACCATCTATAGTCATTACCTGCCTGTACAAAATGAGGACTTTTACCAAGTTCAGTACAAACTGTAATACAGTGGTTTCTTTAACTTACATCATCATCTTCGTTAAATACACTGGCTACTTTTGCACTTGTCTTCTTCAAATTTGCTGGCTGGTCTTTGATCTAATAAAAGGAAAGGTTGATCAATTAAACCGGCATAACCTTAAAATTGGTCCTCACAAATTTTATGAGGTAACCTAACATTTACATTTTAACCTGGTTTGCTGATTTTTTAAATACATAAATGTGCCTTTGTGTAAAATAAAGCAAAATTGCTTTAAAATACAATCTTCATTGATTGTCAGATGACAATATTTGTCAAAATCAATAGCAAAATGAAAATTTAGATGAAGACTGCAAACAATTTGGGAAAATCTAAAAATCGGTCTGCCTAAACTAAGTTTGCATAACCATGGAGAGACTCTCGTTCTGTCCGTTCTCCCCAACAGCACAGGCCTGTTCAACAATGTTTAATGTCCTGCTTAAAGGTATTTCACAAACAAGATGGCACTATTATAAAATGATAAATAACCACACCAACAGCCACAACTGTTAGTGTTTGTTGGGTTTCAAATTGTTTGTTTAATGACATACTTAAGGAGGAAACTGCCTATGACACAACTGGCAACAAACAAGTACGACACAGGACAATCACAAAGCGCACCAGAACTATATGGGCTTCCTATTGCTTCTTAGTTCTGAGACCAACACGGCAACAGGAAGCTTTCCTCAACCACCCATGCCCAGTTAAGTTGCCTCTTAGGACAAGTTGTCCAAAAGAGCAGAGGGCCTTTTCTATTGCCTGGAACTCACATAAGCACTGCCCTTACTGTAAAGTGTTTGGCTATGTTGGATAATAGATGTCCCTCCAGTGCTAGGTGAAGGCAGAATGACTAGGTATCCTACTGTTTGAAAGATACTGTAAGAGTTCAGAAATATTGCAATAATCATGGAGAAGCTCATTTTAATAGTATTCTCTTTTTAAAAATAATTGTTAATGAGCAACTCATTAATGAAATAATGCAGCAACTTCAGTTTTGTAATCAGTATAAAGTTTGAAGAAAAAAAGACTAAATTCTATCAATTCCTGCAATGCGGTCAGGATTTGGAATATTGTAAAAAAATAATTATGT
Organism: Mopalia vespertina; assembly: GCA_030265115.1. Taxonomy (NCBI): domain Eukaryota; kingdom Metazoa; phylum Mollusca; class Polyplacophora; order Chitonida; family Mopaliidae; genus Mopalia; species Mopalia vespertina. Next base: position 6,706 of record JAQQZZ010132039.1, on the reverse strand, counting down.
TATGAAATAGTCATTAAGAAATTCCCTCTTGTCACCACAGTGCTTTGATGTAAATGATTATGTTTCTTTGTCACACCGACTCGCACGAGTCTTGAACCATTTCAACCAGCCACCTTAAAAAGTTGATGCCTTACCGGTTTTGAGCCCATGGATAACTTCACAGGATTGGTGGAGACAGATATGGAATGGTCTGTTGTTGGTGGCTTGACTGGATTCCCCATAGACAATGAAATTCCTTTACAAGGAGAGATGCCTATCTTTGGTTTCATCTGCATGGAAACTTTTTTCTCCATTGGCTCTCCGTCAATAGAATCTCCACCCGATTTCCTTTTTTCTGCTCGATTGTGAGATTGGTCCCCATGTCTGTCATCTTGCCCTCGTTGACGATCTGAGCCTGGTCAATTGGAAACACTGGGAAGTTTGAAAATTTTTGTATTTACTACTGATCAGGTTAACTATTACACAAGGCAGTAAAGACAGTCTGTGTGTCTGTTTGCCTAATGTAAACTCATATCTTAGCAAGGTTTTAGGCACAGGGGTGTTCACTCATTGTTTGGACACCCTGAATTGAACAATTGGACACCAAGTTACTTAAAAAGTGAAGCAAAATGACCATTTTGGACACCACACTTTTGATTTCTGGCTAAACCTCTGTAAACTCCTCCTTGTCTACTTACAGTGGAAAACCGGGAGAAAACCTCGTAAAAACCACCCCCACAATTGCGGGAGACACATCGTCTGACTCACTCATATACCTGAGGGTCGACAGACGAACTCGATCCTGTGAACGGTAAATTAGAGTAGGATTAGTAAGCGCACACGCTAACCACTAAGCCACGGTCGTAGTCCAAACAAACAAGGAGATTACGAAACACAGACAGACTGGCTTCGGATGTTTTAACAGAGACTTATGTGTCAGGTCAGCTAACTCCAGTGTTAAAATACATCTATTCATCTAGTACAAGTGTATTTAGTTTTGGTCAAGCATCAATTTACCTGTCCAGCATCACTTTACCAGTCCACAACATACTTTTCAATCATAGACGGAGAATTTTCAGGAAACGAAACTACTGAGGTTAATTCACTTATGCAATATTACAAGGTGTAGTTTTATTGGCTTAAAACAAAGCTTAAAGGTATTTCACTTATATGGCGGTGGTGTACTAAGCAAACCAGTCTAACACCTCCATAAAATGTGCAGTGCTTTGCTCTGTAGGAATATTAAGGTTATTCCATTGCAACAACATTTTGATGAGGTTTGAAAGTAAATTGAAAAACACATATATTTATAGGACAGTTTCAGGGTAAAAACTTTGGTCAGCTAAAATCCATTGAACCAAATGCTTGTTTGCTTCAGAACAATGCAAAACATGGCTTGTTTGATTGATTGGGTCTTGGTCGTGATGTGATTTCAAGGACACAGGAGCTGTAAATAGACCCACGTGTAAGGCTTTATTGATAGGGCTGACATAACTGAGAATTGTTGTTAGGCTAGTATATATGCATATAGTTATATCAGGACTACATCACAAAATGCCTTGGGACAGAGTACGCATTTACAAATATAGTGGAATTAACTTCTTTAATTAGGAAGTCTGAAAAACGGGATCCTATAGTACATAGTATAGTACAATGTATCATGTAAGCTGTTTCCAATATGAGATTTTTCTTATTTGTTGTAGTTATTTTATTTATTTATTTTTTGTGTGCATTATTCTGTTCAAGTTACAAAAGTAAAATACTGAGATAAAACCGGGAAATTTCAATTCTTATCAAAATTAATTAAAATACTAAAATTCCTACATTTTGTATTTGGCGAGTGGCAGTCGTCGAAAGACATACCTACTTTCTACTTAAATGAAGCGTTTAAATAATACGTATGGGCTCAAATCGAAGAGAAGATTTACTAGATGTTCATTGTTACGTCTCTTTGCCAGCTCAATTGTTTCTATTTAAATCAGATTTTATAATGTTACGGAAAGATCACTCGCCAGGGGCGACCAACTTTTCAAAGTTACCCACAGTCACTTTCCCACCACGATTGTCCAAATAATTAAATATCACAGAAGAATGACCGTTAATACCCGATCATAGCTATAGGTCGCGGGAATTGGTGCCCCTGTAATCCAATTGCTGCGAGTTATTTAGTGTTGGAAATGTAATTAAGAAGATCGGGATCTTCAATGAGAATGAAAACCAAGTTGGTCGTTTGTCAAATAAACATAGATAATTAGACAATGGATGCAATAATAAATCCATCTAATTAGGCATGTAATCAACACAAACGTTAGTGTTTTACCGCTGTCAACAGAGTCTGTTCTTGGCTTGGCCGCCATTATACTTTTTATTGTATAAGGACGTGTCAGTAATTGTTTTAAATTGTACAAAAATTAATACTTTAAGTGAAATTTGCAACAAAAATAAATTTCAAACAAACGAAACAAGGACCATGAAATAACTACAAAAGACATATATTAGGAAATGTTGTGACGGCAAGTTCGTGAAAAGTTTGTTTATGTCGTACAGAGAACGATTACTCCCTCAGCCAGTTCACTCATGTTGACGTTTGATTTTTTCTTTCAAATGTTTGTACCATGAGAAATGTCACTTTGACTTTCCGTCTTTTAAATCAAGAAAATGCTTTGCTTTCGTCTTTTGAAGACACAGCAAATACCAGCTGGAATGTTTAAAAGATTTTCAAATGGAAACAGAAGAACTGCCAAGGGTGTTTTCGGATTCAGTTGAAAAGCGAAAGGGGATACAGCTGAAAGCAAGACCAACAACAACATTAGACAGCGACAGAGTACAGACACTTGTATCTGGTAACTACCATGGCTATTATTAATATATCGATTAGCATTGATTACCCTTACGAAAACGGATGACTACCAGTTAGATACAAGTGTGTGTGAACAAAAGATACATGTCGCATACGCTTTACCCCGTCAATAAAGCGTATGCGATTATCCCTGTTAACATGACACTCAGGGGAATTCCTCGCTGTAATGTTAACAGGGGTTATGCGACATATGACAGATACCCATGCATGTACACTTGTATCTAGCTGGTATAGCCAGAACATTGGGCTTATATGTTTGCCTTTTTTAAATAATTCTCACATTCGATGGGCAAACACAGGTAATGGCAATATGATTAAAATAAGTTGACAGAGCTGATTTTCTCCACTACTAGAGTAGACATGCAGTGGCCTACCAGTGGACAGTCTCGGGCTTCACTCTCTACAAGAGAAAAATAGAAAGATTGGAAACATTTTTTCGTACAATAAAAATAAATAAAATAAATAAAATAAAACGAACTAAAACTCAACTGGGGTATGTATCCAATTTCTAATGATAGTTTCGGCCCACGGCCAATCCATGCCTAAGTGGTTAGCTTACTAATCCTACTTTGATGAACTTTCACAGGATCGAGTCTATCTGTCGACCATCCAGTATATGAGTGAGTCACAAGATGTGGATCCGGCAAATCACGGCGGTAGTTTTTACAAGGTTTCCTTTCGGTTTTCCACACTCATTAGACAAGGAACAGTGTGAAGTGAACAATCCATCATCATATATTATAAAGTGAAATACCCCTGAGTGTGACATTAAACCCCAATCAAACAAACAAACAATGATAATTGTCATTTTCATTTTTGTCAAACTAAACATTGGTCCTTGAATGACCCTGGTAACTGTCAAACATCTTAAAGAAGAAACAAAAATTTCATTGCTACTCATTTGGGCGCCATAACACCAATCATTCAATCATTCAACCAAACTCATCAACAGGTTTGAAATTGTGCTGAATGAAGCCCTGACTGAAACACAGCATTACCCTTATGAATATGAAACTCATATGGACTCACTCCCTGGTTTACCTTATTATGGTTGATTGATCTCGTTAGTGCTTGCTCTATATATCTAGGTCTTAAAATTTAAAAAAAAAATTACATTTTGAGAAAAAGAAGTCCAAAAGTTTTATCTTAGCTATAAAAGGTCTGGTTTTAAGACCTTGATATATTTGTACATTTACTCCCATATTAATACAATAATCTTAAAGACATGTCAGTATCATACAAAACAGGTTATTAAAATATTACTGCTATCTCTTTGTTCAGATGACTTCAGGCTGGGGAACAACAAATTAGTAGTCTAAATACGGATGTAAGGATGTTCAACAGGACTTGGTTCCCAGCCCACTCGCAACAGGAGTTGAGAATTTCAGGCGACAAGAAAGATATTTTTGGAAACGTTGTCAGTATAGGGATCAGCAGGGGACAATTACGGTAAAACAGCCTACATGTACTTGTAGTATTGACATGTTCAACTGTGCTATATCAGGGCTCTAAATTGCACCCAACTAGCAGCGGTAAATGCTGTGCCCAAATTTAATATCCCCAAATTATGTCGCGCCCAAAATTAAATAAAATGGATTTCTGAATGCTGTTATGTCTCCTACGTCCAGGGACCTCTGAGGCCTAACCCGATGTTACTGTGCCCAAATTAAGCACATCTGACGGCATGTATATTCTTTCTGAATGGATATTGTTATTCATCCTGGCGATTCGATTTGACATCCACCAAGATGTAATTATTATTCAACATTTGTTTATGTATATACATGTAGTTTAAGTATATAGTTTGACTATCTGTGTCCAATGCCCCATAACTTTCATTAGTATTTGGTTATGTTTTTTCTCTTCATAATACCATTTTGGTTTACTTTGAGCTATGCCTTTATATCCCTGTACTAATCAGGCATTGAAAGAAGTTTTTTTTCTTCTTGGAGAATCAGTCCTTTACTAAGAATTCAGTTTTTGATTTATCAAGTTATGTTTTATTGCATGTTGGGGACCTTCTAGAAATCCCTAGGTGGTATTTTATCATACCTTTTCCACTTATCTGAAGTGTGAAGGTGTTTTTTATGAGGTTTCCTCTCGGTTTTCCACTGTATTTAAGTAATGCGCATTGATTAGTGGAAACTCCATCATCTGTTCATATAAATTAAATATCCTTGAATTTGACGTAAAAACTTCAATGAAACAAACTTGTAACGATCTATGTGAGTATACACACAGTGCTTGAAGTCTAACTGCGTCCGTGGCTTAGTCGTTAGTGTGTCTGCTTACTAATCCTACTTCGATGTACCAGCCACAGGTTCGAGTTCTCCTGTTGACCATCAGGGATATGAGTGACCCACATGATGTGGCTCCGGCAATTGCGTGGGTGTTTTTTTACGAGGTTTCATCGCGGTTTTCAATGGTATTATTAAGCAAAGAGCAGTGTGAAGTGGACAATCCTTTGTTATATAAGTGAAATACCCTTGAGAATGACGTTAAACCCCAATCAAACAAACAAACAATGTATGTGAGTATACATACCATGCTTAAAATCTACATACATGTACATATGTGGATCGACAAAGGAAATAAATAAATTCTGGCCTATTAAAATGTAAAGCCTTTACAAAGGTAAGTAAACTTTATTATTTTATATTTTATATCGTGAGGAAATTTAAAAATATTTTTTTCTAACCTCTTTTTTTTAAATAGGGAGGACCCTGACAGAATTGATACTAATGAAATTCTATGTAAACTTGATCAGTATCAGGAGAAGAGTTATCTGCCCTTAATTAACACTCGTTGTGAATGTTTCAAAAGGACTTCACATAGCACACAATCTCCACGCAGAGAAGAGACTTTGAAAGACATTCTGAAAACAGACTCTGCCACAAGTTCATCATCTTCATCATCAGAGGAAGAGGATGATGATGGTAACTAATATCAATTGAGATAGTTTTCTATGTTAAAAACTTGGCAGAGATATAGTTTTCTATGTAGTGAACTTGGCTCTCAGCTCTTTTACTTTACATGTAAACTAAGAAACTTGAACACACTTTTGTGTTATCCTTTGATGACATTTAAAGTTGTGCTTCGATAACAAGTGGATTATATTGATTAGAATTTTCATTTCATCAACGGTTTTACTGATCCTGGAACTACAAACCACTGCACATTTGGAATTGTAATAAAGCATTAATTTACAATCAGGGTGTGACATCGCCTTAATAAGAATAGCCCTCTTTCTGGATGAGCTGGAGGCTGGTGCATGGGAGCTTCCTGTTGCCCTGGTGCTCTCAAAGCTAAGGGGCAACGTGTACAGGAAGTTGATATGTTTATGATGTCATAGTATTGCTTCCTGTGATTATCTTGTCACCCATTTTGCTGGCACTTTGTCATATGAGTGAATTAACCTTAAGTACAATGACACTCCCCAATCAAATAAACAAACAACCTTTCTGAATAACCAGTTATCTGTGATGTAACTTGGGTTTCACTAGATAAACATGTTCCCTATTGCTGTATGCAAGTTCTATACTGAGATTTTGACATTGGGTTCGAAAATGTTAGATGTGGGTACAAAGTTATAAAATAAATATATTAAACTTAAAGGCAGTCATTCATTTTTATAAAATAATTGAAGGTGTGCCGAAAAGAGTAAAAGTTAAATTAAAAGTTAGGCCATCCATAATAATTTATTTGTTTCCTGTAACCCTACCTACCCAAAAAATTCAAGGTAAACGGTAGGTTTTCTTTTTTTTTTTTGCCGTTTTTCAGAAACTGCTTTAGTAGTATAAACAATGGGGGTTCTGGACCACTTTTCCTGGGGGCCCTCCCCACCCCCAGGGCAGCTCCCAGGGGTAG
>JAQQZZ010132028.1:0-13718 GCA_030265115.1 Mopalia vespertina | reverse complement strand
CCAATCCCAATAAAGAATAATATGTAGCCAATCAACATTCTTGTGTCAGTGACTAAGAGATGAAGTGACCGCTACAGACAGAAGTCAATAGATTCTCACATCAAGCAGGTATACCTAGCACCAGGAGCCTTTGTACAAGGCGGCTTCAAAACCGCGGGAGGCTCCGTCAAAATCAGGGGACGCGGCATTGTATCTGGAACCATCTTCAAATTCAAAGATCCTCGCTTTTCTTGGGGGCAGATCAACATAGACAGAGGTTCTCATCATTTAATAGAGGGTATCACCATAATGGACCCTGTCCAGTTTTACATCCGTGCCCTGAGTGATCATAGCGTGATCAGGAACGTCAAAATGGTGGCTCCCTGGCCCTACAATTCTGATGGTGTTGGTATGGGACACGATGGCCTTGTGGAAGATACATTCATACACGCTAACGACGATACGCTGAAGGTAATTCGGCATCTTAACTATGATTGCTAGCTTTCATCTGAAATGTCGTATGTTGACGGTTAGTCCATTATGTGAGACAAAATATCTATTAATTCCTAATTCAGGGTTGGAGCCATCACTAAGCCTTAACTCATCCTTGTACTTCGTCATTTTAACAGTAAAGTGCGTAAAAGCTTAAATAACAGCCTAAAGAAATAAAAACAAATTGCATTAATCCATCATGTCTAGATTGCAGTAAATTTGTAAACAGACAATGTCTTTTGGAATCTGGAATTCAGATATAGTAGAGTGAATGTTATACTTTTTTAGTAATTTTTTTTCCTTTTCATTGTGGCTTATATTAACAACAGATGAGTTGTTCAAGTGTTTCTATGTCTGGAAAGAGTTTGTTTTTTAATAATTGCTTCCTAATTGCTTAGAAAGATTTCATCGCAATTGACCTGCTTCCTTAAGGGTACTCTAACCCACATTTTATCTCAACATATAAAACTAAAAAACGGTCATTCAGATCTTTAATTTTTTTTTTCGTTTTTTAGATATAGTTATAAGAAGTTGAAATTGCACTATTTTGACTCATTTTTTTGGATTTTTGACCTTTAACACAATATTGCAAGAAAACTAAGACAAACACGAAAAAACTGTTTTTTGGTTCATATAATGTATTATACGTTGATGTAAAATTGAACAGTAAACGTAAATGGTGTAAAGGCAGTAGCAATTTGAAAAAGAGCTTGCAAAAATTTACTTTTTATGCAAAATATTTTTTTCTGTAACTTTTAGAAAAATCTATACATATATACATGTGTTGCAAAATTCACAGTAGTTTAGAAGTAAAACGGCGAAATGTAAAGACACTTTGTAGGGGGGGGGGGGGGGGTAGAGTATCCTTAAACGAATTATTTTACACCTACTTGTGATTCCTAGTTCTTTGGGGGCACTGTTTTACACCACAACTGAACTGTGTATAATATGTAAATAATAACAAGTCACTTAATTTGTATGATGTAATACAAATCGCTCAACCAAGGCATCACACGCTATACATAGGCAGTCCTTACCCCCGACATTCGCCCTTGCGAGGGAGCTTACCAAACGCATTCTATCCTCTTCCGTATAGCAACATTAACACGCAAACCCGTGTTCCAGCTGGTATAGTAAGAAGTTTTTCGCCTGATCTATTATATTTCTGTTGTGTTTTCTTACTCCAGGTCTACGCAGATAATCTGGTGGCCCGTCGTTGTGTCTTCTGGCAGGGTCAGAATGGGGCTGTGTTTCAGATGGGATGGTGGTCAGGTCGTGATATGCAGAAGGTTAGAATCAGTGATATCGATATCATCCACACTGACTGGTGTACATTTAAGGGAGATAACTGTCATATCAGTGATAACAACGCCGTTCTCGATCTAGCGGGGGCTACGGAGCATTTTGAAATCAACGACATTACCTTTGAAAACATTAGAATCGAGGGATCCTGCCCTCGAATAATCTACTTCAAACTTCATCCAGGGGCCACAGGGAGGGTGTCGAATTTCAAATTTACAAACTGGAATATAGGATCACAACCTACGCATGATTCTATCCATAACGAAATCGCCGGAACATCCTCTGGAGCAAAAATCTCGGACTGGCTTTTCACAAATTTTAAAATCGGTGGTCACTGTGTGAATGATCCCCATAGCGCGGACTTTATCATCGATTCTCACACCACAAGTGCCATCACTTTCCATTGCCCTTAGATCCCAACTAGATCACGGAATATTTAAATGTAATTATAATTTGGTCCAAACAACCAACTTTCTACAGGAAAATTATCTTTTGTTTATTTATTTGAGTTATTTTTGGATCTTAATTAAGTGACATTGCATTACACTGACTTGTTTTGTTATTGCTTGGGAATTGACCTGCGGAATTCTAGGAGTATGTATTATTGCTCAGCAGGTATAGTGTATTGGTCTATTTAACGTGTCGAACCAGGTGGGTGCGCAGCTACGGTAATTAGAAGTGGCCGGGTTTCATTCTGGTTTGTTATACGGTTGAAGCAATGCAGGAGCTAGGCAAGGTTTCGAATAAGTGCAATATTCAACAATCTCTTAGCAAGTAGCTTATCGGTCTGTGGCTTCAATATAAAATGCCATTGCCGAATGTAAATATCGAAATGTTGAGCACGAGGGATTGCAACAAGACAGTCTGTGACGTCTGAACGTTGGTGAGTCTTGGTCTTCATAATGACATCAGAATGTAAAACTCTTCGACCATTAATACGTCCAACTTCCTCAAAAGATGCAAAAAAGAAAATGGCGTTAACGGATCACATTACCTACCCTGATAACATTCGGAGGTTTAAATGATGTGTTAGATTTATTTAATAATAATTATGAAGGTATACGATTTCTCGACTAAATAAATCATATACTACGTTAAAAAAATACTGAAACTGTCTGTAGCGAAGGTATATCCGTAAGTTTTTGAAACGCATGATTACCATTCACAGAAGAGTAACAAGTGATTATAACCACACTTTAGATGGATTGCGATGCGAACCTTAGCTGCGTGTATCATCCGATGATGATTCTCTCGTATTTTGTACGTCCCGAACTCTTACATCGGCTAGTCCCCATGTGAGACGTCATTGTAAGGTAAAGAATTGTTATCAAATCTTAGTCATACCAAACTGACTTTTTTGGCACGACGTATTTTGACACATGTCGTTCAACGCAATTTAATTCAATGTGAAAAGTTAATTTAACCAGTTGGAGTTACCTGAACAAGCTGGAGCTGTTCAATCTGAAAAGGAAAGTGGCTAAACAGGAAAAGCTACTCTGACAATTCGCCGCTTCAAAACACAAAGACCACATCTGATTTTTTTTCAGATTGATTGTAGCCGTGAGGATTCAAGCTGGTCTTAAGTCTTGTAAATAATTCAATTCCGACCTTTGGCCAAGACCATATTCCCAAAGCAGGTGTCAAAATGAATTAGAACAGACACACCTTTTCGCCCTTGCCTCCCACTCACTCGGAAATCCTCGAATGTACTACGCACATTATCTCGGACGTCTGACGATCGTCGCCATTAATTATGACTTGCATTTTTTTTATTCACATCAACTGAAAAACATAGTCCGCGTTGTGTAGATAATTCACTGTTATCATATGTTTTGCGACCAGAACTAAATTGACGTATTCTATAGCCATACAATAACTGCTGGGATAATAAAACAAAAAATCCGCAGAATCTCCAGTTCACTTGTTACAATGTTACAGACCGGGATGTCTGAAACCTACCAAAGTCTGTATGCAGATTAAGACTGGAAACGACAACTAGATGATTTTAATTCGATGTTTAAAAGTTAACCCTGTTCTGACAATTCTTGAGAAATGGGCATTTTATTTATCGGCGGCTGTGAAGAAAGAAATTTTATAAAGCTGATGATTGGCGAGAGTGCTTCCTTGTTGTTAACCAAAAAGTCTTTCAATCTTCGAAGAGGTGACGATTGAGCTGGTTTACAGACATTCAAACAAAGTGAGCCATTTTTCGAACTAGATATAAACTGTGCTATGGGCTTATCGGTTAATGCCTTGGATTATATAACATGCACGTGTCATTCTGTATCAATATACTCTCTTCCGTTCTGTTTTCTGATTTCTTTCCTGATTCGCAGATTTCAGATAACTACAGTTAATAAACTCTTACAGAGCCGTGTGAAGCTGACAGCAGGCCCGGACCAGACAGAGAATGTAGGCTAGGCCCTTAGTTGAAATATTTATCACAGGTTTTACCGTAGTAGTCCCCTCTTCAAGCCAAAGCCCAGGCCATGTGGCCCCTATGACCCCCCCTCTGTCCGGCCCTGAACTCATACTCTGTTCACGGGCGATATTATCGCTAGTGAATAAGATGTTCATGGTGTGGGATCCGAACGTCTGGCATCTGGTTCTTACATTTTACGACCTCTTATGGCTTGATCACCACCAACCAATATCCCCACGTTATTGCAGAGAAGGAAATAGTGTTTGAAATGAAAGCATTCGACAGGATCGTATTCTGTCCTTCCTTTGCGACATTGTTGAGCTTTTGTTCTGCTGATTTAGTTGTATATCCTCATGCAACTACTTTGATTCCTTCGGATAAGTTTTCAGTCAGTCTCTCTCTAGGTGGTCCGACTTTCAACAGATTTACAAATATAAGCACTCCCAACCATAGAGTGAAAGATGCCACAAGTGTTAAAGCCAATCGCTCCGTTTCCTGGACATCTTTCGCGTTTTCGAAACAACCGGTTACTGTAGAAATTGAAACTCAACGGTCTTTTGTTGCATGCTCCATTAGGCCTAGGCGTCTTTCCATAGACTGTCACAAGATAACGTCTAACCAAGCTCGGTTTACTTTGAAACAAACGCCGCTGATGGTTTCCGTTGAGTTTGACACGGACCAGGCGTCTGTCAGAAAGGACATCACGGACAAACTGTTAATCTTTGCAGACACACACGAAGAGTCCGTTCCTTTAAAAGATGACATTTCTGTTATGTTTTTTGACGTCGGTATCCATAACCTTAATGGTCAGTTGCGGCTTCCGAAAGAAATTCGACACGTGTACCTGGCACCTGGAGCGTTCGTCCAGGGAGGCTTCATGACGACTGGGGACCAGCCTGTCAATATCACGGGCAGGGGCATTCTTTCGGGGGCCACATACCCTTTTCACGACCCCCGTTTTGTCTGGGGTCTCATTAACATGGATAATGGCTCTCGTCACCGAGTTGAAGGGATCACAATGGTGGACTCTCCTCGGGTTTTCTTCCGAGGTCAAAGTTCGTTCAACACTCTGAAAAATGTTAAAATGTTGGCTCCATGGACGTATAATTCTGACGGGGTCGGCATAGGAATGGACGGGTTGGTTGAAAACTCATTTATCTGGGCTAACGACGATACGTTCAAGGTTAGTCTATCTGTATAAATAACTATCCCATTACAACATCCACCTTGCCGTTTACAAAATTGTCTTCGGGTAAAATATATTCTCCATCGACATTCGCCTACTTTTAATGTTTAATGACGTATCTAAGGCTTCTCAATGAGTTTCTGATAAAGTTAAATAGCATGTTGGCTCCTTCTGTCGCTTTTCTAGCTATAGACTTTAAACCTTCTAAAATGTGGTTAACTACTCTCCCATCTGACATCAAAGTTACACATTGTCAACTTAATCGTTAATTGCTTGATGTGTTGCGTATAAAAGCTTCCAGTGAATAGGATAATCACTTTTCCATTTCAGGTCAGTGGTCTGCTTATTATATAGCGTGTCTGTCTTTGAAAGAAAATACAACTTTTGTTAAAATTCAGTATAGATAAAATGCTGGCTATCGTTAGATTAGGAAAGTATTTACTAAAGGTTTGAAAAGTTTCGTAACTCTGATTCATTCGCATTCACAGTTTCACTACTCTACGACACAGCCAAGCCCCTTGCTAATGCACTGTCAACACCGTCCTCGACTGAATTTTAACCAATCACCTGCCAGTTCTTTCGGTAATGTGAATAAATTATATTTTCGGCGTGATATCACGTGACCCAAATCCATTGAGCTGACCTACTACATATATACCGGAAGCACTACTATGAACCAGTTTATGCTATCAAAATACACATTTGTGCATCCTTGAATTAGAGCGGTTGGGACCAGCCGTTGTTTCGGCTCAGTAAGAATATCGGACCTCAATTTTATTGTCAACCTTCGACTCTATGTTAAAAAGTTAAGGTCCATTAATGAAAGGGAAGCATGCTGCTATTTTGTATTTGTTCTCCACATTGTCGATACTGGTATACTGGTTTAATAAAAAGCTTTCTCTTCCATTAAGGTTTATCAAAGTAACTTAGTTGTGAGACGTTGTGTTGTGTGGCAGGGCCAGGACGGGGCGGTTTTCCAGATGGGCTGGTGGCCAACACGTCGAATTGGCAACGCTAGCCTGACAGACATAGACGTCATCCATACAGACTGGTGCACATTTAAAGGTGAAGCCTGTCGAATAAGCACTAATGACGCAGTTTTGGACCTGGCGGGAAACACAGGTGAATTTCTGACGAACGGGTTAACATTCAGCAACATATATTTGGAAGACCCTTGCCCAACAGTTATGAACTTCCAAATGGATTCCTCGACAGAAGGGACTGTGTCGAATTTTACGTTTCTAAACTGGACGATGCCAGTGGAACCACCACATTACCGAATGCACAACATTATTTCTTGATCTGTAAACTGTCATATAAATAACTGGAAATTTGATAAATTTACATCTGGGGGAAACTGTATCACTAACCCAACATCAAATAACTTTCTCATTGATAACAAGACAACAAAACAATATTATTCTTACATGTCCATGAACAAATGCGCCATTGATGAAATGTCTCTGGTAAAAACGGTTTCTAGAAGCGGTTTGGAAGACCTTTTCAGATTTTCGAAAAAGATGGATATGTATAAAAGCTCATACGGGTCATCCCCTCATGCGATAGTCTGAGGGATGTGTACAAGGCCCCCTTGACTTCTAGAGGCTTTGGGGTTTTGGAAGAAGATGGACATATATAAGGACTCTTGCGGGTCATCCGGCATAGCGATGGCCTGGAAGCTGTGTATAAGATTCCCTTGTCTTATAGAAATAGTTTGAAAGACCCTTCCATGTCTTCTGCGATTGCCTTAGAAGCAGATGACATGAATTAGGATAGCTCTAATACATGGGGATAATCTGACCCAGCGTTGACCCCACTTCCAAATTATCTTAGATGAAACATCCCTTCTTTTTCAGATTATCCCTAGAGCAGATGTCCCATTTTTCAAAATTATCACTTCAGGAGATGTCCCCATTTTCCCAAATTATCACAAGAGGAGATGTCCCTCTTCTTCCAAATTATCCGTAGAAATTTGCAAGAAAAAAACATCACTAGAGCAGATGTCTCTCTTCTTCCAAATTATCTTTAGAAATTTGGGAAAAAAAGAACATCACTAGAGCAGACGTCCCTCTTCTTCCAAATTATCCATAGAAATGATCTTTTTCTCCCAAATTTCTACTACATTATCCCAAAAGAAGATGTCCCCCTTCACTCAAAACTATCACTAGAGGAAGCGTTCCTCCATTTCCACATAATCCCAAAAGGAGAGATCCCCCTTCTTCCAAATTTTCCCTAGAGGAGATGTCCCTCTTCTTTCAAATTTATCCCTAGAAGTCAATAGATCAGTTGATAATGCGGCAGATGTCGTCGGAGCAGATGTTATCATTGCAAATGTCGTCAAAGCAAGTAATAAGGCGGCATACAAATGACGTCAGAGCAACTGTAGCCGAGGCAGAAGTCGTCAGAGCAGATGCCGTACGGTGGCATGCCAATGACGTCAGACCCATTGTAACCGCGGCAGATGTCGTCAGAGCACCATCTAGCTGTAGTACGTGAGTATGGTAGCTAAGAGGTCACATCGGAAGGTCACATGAAGAGAGATTGTCGATGGAGCAAACGGTTTCAGGGCGACTGCCTTGGAACCATACTCCCTTTGTCAGAGCGCCCTCGGAACTGAATTAAAAAGGAATACGACATGCGTTTAACACCGATTTTCGGATTATTTCTCTCGTGTCCATTCAGCGAAGAAACCCACAAAAAATTACTCAAGATAGCCTATTGCTGTATGATTGATCATTTGGACAAAAACGAAGAGAATCTGTACTGACATATTATATTCCCGCAGCGAAAGCAAGGGTAAACACTGGCGCATTTTGTAACTATAAAGTACCATCCAGCTTTTCAACACAGAATGCAACTCTGGGATAGTTCTTCCTTTGAAGTCACGTGGCGGATCTCTACTCTTTGCCACAGTTACCGAAAAATCCAGCTTCTAAAACATGTTTATATGTTCGACGAAATTTTTTATTTTAAAATAATTAAATTTATAAGTGATTAAAAAAAAAATGGCCATAGCATAGTTCCGGTGTTTTTTCACAGCTGTCACTTGCCTGGCGACGACTGCATAAATATCGGTCCTTTACCGAATAGACCACATTCAAAATAGTCTAGGTTTATGACCAAGCGGACTATAAACAAGTCATGGAGGTAAGACGGCGACGGTTTAAGTCAAATGCGTAGCGGTAAATTACTATGGCACATTTCGCATCGATTTATGGCTTCTGTGTGTGTTGTTGCTGTAAAAGCTGTCACAACGTGTTTAAGAAAACGACACAAAAAATAATGCAGACTGGAACAGAAACAATTTTTTTTTATTTGTCATAAGCATAAATTGTCTCCCTTTTACTGTTATGGTGCGAATTTACACAAAAGTTCATATCCAGCGCGCCAGAAAGCACTCAAAACAAACAATAACAAACATTTAAGCAAAAAAATAAACCAATCATAAACATAAATGTAACACTAGTTTTTTGCTGTTTATAATTTGTTCAAAACATTTGTTTTTCTTTTAAGAGGAAAAGCTGATTAAGTACTACGTTGGCTTATAATTGATACGATTATTTTTATTGGATTTACAATTATTTATTTTTTTTAATTCCTACGTGAGTATAAATATTTTCCCCTAGTTAGGTAACTAGATATAGCTTCTTTTTAAAAATTAAAAAAATAATAGTTGTAATTCAAGTAAAATAACCGTGACCCTTATAGGCAGCCGTAGATAAGGACAGTAGAGGCAATAATACGATAAATACCATACTGTTACATGGTTTGACAGTCTTTGGGTTATTGACAAATCAACCAGGAAATAACAATACGTTAACAAACCAGTATACACACAAGACACGCGTATAAAGCACGCCCACATGCAAGCAATTAAAAACAACGACTAGATCTGTATAGCTAAGAGAGGGGTAGGCCTATAGAGGGCTATAAGGGGAGTCCGAAAGAAGGAGCAGTTATATACGCCGTAATCAGGAAAATCGGACGCCTCAATTTGCCGTGTAGACGTACCTTGGCGAAGAAAAACGAGTAAAATGGGCTTGATTAGCGAACGGCAGATTGTAAACAGTAAGCGAGAGACAGCGAACGAATCTCAAAGCTAAGCGCTGGAGTTAGTCATTAATTCTCTAGCATGCTAGCGGGTTTATTTCTGTAGCTCGTTCGCTCGCCTTGGGGGCTTGCATCTGTCAGGCGGTCTGAGAGCTGTCTACCGCTCCCCCCTACACTAAACTATACACTATACAGGCCAAAATGTATCAACCGACTGACACCATGGACGGAGGTACGTTAACGCTTTTATTCCTATTATATTGACAATTTATTTTATTTTACTCCTTTTTGTCTGCATTGTCTATCGCCAGCCGTTTTCGCGCTCCCTTCGCGGGAATTGACACAAGAGTTTATGTTGACCTGTTAATACAGAGTAGCGAAAACCGATACCTAATGTGTAGAAAGCCTTGGTTAGAAAGAGAAGCGATGCTAGCTTGCTTTCTTGGATGACGCGGCAGTGCTTTGGTTATACTGCAGATGTTACGAAATACTAGTCCGTCTAACTCACGTATATTACGGCTGAAAGGCATATTTGTTACCAAAGATTATTTAATTTTCACCCAATGAAAACCCCCGTTGCCCCAAACCCCGTGAGAGTTTTACCCATAGTCTATCGCCCTATAATGACTCAGTCAAAACCGAAACGCTTTTGTTTTCATACTTATTTATACGCACAAGCCCAACGGCTCATTTACATCATATTTACTTCCGTATTCCTGGTAATTCCCAACAATCAAACCGCCCAAGGATAAATATTTTATATTCATGTCTACATATCTAACCTAATCTCTATTTGTGGTAAATATTTAGAAGCTAATAAGCTTTTATTTATATGTAATTAATTATTGAATAAAAATACGTCTTACAGCCATCCGTCTCAATTCAGTTTAAAATAGTTGATGTAGTGAACGCCTATATATACTACATCGTAGAATAGGCCTACACGCTCTGTAATTTTCTCAGCATTTTGTTGACAAATATTTACGTAACATAAACGCTATAGTCGAAAAGCTGCCCGTAAACCCGTTTAGCTCGCGATTCACGGGCGTTTAAGAATTTGCTTTTTGCCGTAAACAGCAAATAGAAAAACAGAGTAGAGCAGTGAGTGGTATACTGTATTGCATGCTTTGATACTAACTGACTCTAGTCAGCCCCCTTAGATGCTTGGCTGTTATGTGGTGTGCCATTTCCACAAGCACTGTATACATATACTTCATGGAGTAAAACAAGCTACTTCACAGTGTGTCGGAAGAACATTTTCTGGTGTATGTATATTTCATATCATCCCTGTAGAACTCTAAACCATTCCATATGTTCGACTGTCTACGGCCTAGTCCAGTCATATATATAATACACTGTACGCCATACACCGCATGTATGGATTATGCGTTGTATTTGTAAGCCATGCGACATGTCGGACATATTGCTATAGAAATCATTTTGTATTGATTGATTTGTCTGTTTGTGTTATTGGGGTTTTACTTCGTACTCAAGGGTATTTCACTTATATATACGACCACGAATTGTTCAATTCTCATTGTCCCTTATAGACTCGAATACAGTGGGACACAAAGGAAACCTCGTAAAAAAAAAAACCCACACACACACCCCTGCGATAGCCTGTGCCACATCGTGTGATTCACTCATATACCCGAGGTCAGCCGACGGACTCTTGCCCGTGAGCCGTACAGCATCGAAGTAAGATCAGAAGGCCGAAACGCTAACCACTGAATCGGGCCTTTCCCTGATTGATGTCATTCTGCTGTCAATATCACTTTTATTGGCATAAAACATAAATTGATCATAAAATCATTCTATATATTATATTTCTCCAATATATAAGCTACCATATACATTGCACACAATATAACAATATTGTAAAGCAATTACACCATTTACTTATATAAAAAAAACTTTTTATATAGAAAAAATTAGTCAAAGGGAAGTATGTTTCGAACATTGCCTGTTTACATAGCACTGGACGGATATGTTAATTTTGCAACAAAGCAATCACGTCAAGTTTATGGTTGCTTCAATCTGGTTACTTATTTTCCAAGCCCTCAGTTTGTTCAAAGAGTAGCATTGAATGCTGCCTTTACTTAGCATTGGAGAATGATTATCTTGCAACAGTGTCAAATCACATAACATTTGATGACCCTCTGGCTAAGGGCAGTTTGTTTGAAGAGTAGCAATGCTGTCTTTACTTAGCACTGAAAGGAAATTAACTTTGCAACATTATGGAAGCGCTTCACTTATTGGATGTGCTATAGTGTCAATTATTTATGGAATACACCCCCGTCATATAAGTGAAATACCCTTACGCTCAACGTGAAACACCAATCAATCATTAATCAATCGACATATTGTCCGTCCCCTTGTTTAAATTTGTATAACTGAAGTGTATTTATGATGTCTGCTATGGAGGAACACTTCACATTTTGACAGTGCTGCTGTTCACTCTTTGGAAGTACACCACCGTAACAATTAATCATAGTAACCTCTATACATCATTTAAGCTGTCCTATTTTATTATAAATTACTTCATAATGATTTATTATGTCCAACTAAAACACATTCCAATAACTGACATAACATTAATTATTCTTGATGTGTTTGTTTGATTGGGGTTTAACGTCGTCCTAAGGTTATTTCACTCACATGACGGCGTGTCGGCCTAGTGGATGAAGGAAACCATCATCGACAACACTGTAGCAGCAAACAAAGACAGGACACAATACAACGACATCACAAACACATGTTGCCCGTAAGCTCCGAAAACACCAGGGCAACAGTAAGTTCCCTCCAAACCCTCCGCTATTATACTTGAGTATTGTTGTCAAGCTATTGTTTGCAAACAATTACAATCTCTATGTATATTATTTAAGCGTGGTATGCTAAAATAACTGAAGTTTAGCCATGCGGTCTCTAATTAGCCCTGGAAATACATTATATTTTTTTTAAAAATGTGTGATATCAGGTATATATGAGTGAATCACACGATGTGGCTCCGGCAATCGAGGGTTTTTTTTTAAAGGTTTCCACCGTAAAAAGGAACAGTGTGAAGTGGACAATCCGTCATATGAGTGAAATACCCTTGAGTACGACCCTCTGGCTAAGGAGTAACATTGCTGTCTTTTCTTAGCACTGGAAGAAAATTAAATTTCCAACATTATGGAAACGCTTCTCGTCGTGGTTGTGCTGGTGTCAATTATTGTTGGAATACACCGCCGTCATATATAAGTGAAATACCCTTATGCACGGCGCAAAACACGCATCAATCAATCTATATGTTTAATGTAGAAAAAGAACAGTTTGCTTGCCCATGACTCCACCGGGATGCGAACTCATGTCTCTGACTAGCAGTGTTATCGCTCTTACCAACTGTATATACCTTATAATTGGCAAGAAAACATTTGTTATAAAACGTTAACCATATAATTGATAGCAAACTATTGTTTTATATAACAAACCACCGTATAGTGTTCATTATACTCAACAACAGAATAATTTATTTAACCTATGTAAAAATCGTACATACGCCAGCGTCCCAGAGCTTATTTCTATCACCTATATTCTTACTGTCAGCTAAAGACGAAAATTATTTTTCCAGCAGTTCATTTATATGTATAGCAACTCGAGATTAAGATCTACTATGAAACTTGTCTCTGGGAGTTTATCTAGAACATGCATGAGATGCTTAATTCATTTTAATTAATCAACATCCCTGTGCCAGTACGTGTGATTAATTTTTTAGAAATATATGTATTGCGTTTCACAATACAGTTACCACCTGCCGTCTTCAGTGGTAGCCTCATCATGTTGGACTACTGATTCTCCTTCAATAAAAACCGATCACGACAATCACGGGCGAGGTTTTTTACTAGTTTTCCCCCCGGTTTCCCACTATATTTAAGCAAAGAGCAGTGTGAAATGGACAATCCGTCGTCACATAAGTGAAATAACCTTGAGTACGACGTTAAACCCCAATCAAACAATCACAATGACATCGTTAAATGAATGATATAACATTTGAGCATGGCATTATCTGCCAGTCAATCAATCAATCAATCAGTCAAGTCACTTGCCATTGGTTGTCATTATCAGTGAATTTCATTCAGGCTGGTTCTCTTCAACCGTGGAGCCATCAAGCTGTTATCGTCGTGAAATTATCTAATGTACGGCATTATTACCATTGAACAGTCCAATTTGGCCCATTTGATTAAAACCGGAAGCGGGCTTACCTCCATGCCTTACGTACAGCCCGCTTGGTCATAAACCTAGTACCAT
>JAQQZZ010132017.1:0-13720 GCA_030265115.1 Mopalia vespertina | reverse complement strand
CGCTCTTCTCAATCGGATGTAAAACAGGACCAGAAAGGGGTGTCGTTCTTATCAATCTTACGTAAAACAGGACTAAAACGTTATGTCGCTCTTCTCAATCTTATGTAAAACAGGACTAGAAAGTGGTGTCGCTCTTATCAATCGTATGTAAAACAGGACAAGAAAGTGGTGTCGCTCTTCTCAATCGGATGTAAAACAGGACCAGAAAGGGGTGTCGTTCTTATCAATCTTACGTAAAACAGGACTAAAGAGTTATGTGGCTCTTCTCAATCTTATGTAAAACAGGACTAGAAAGTGATGTCGCTCTTATCAATCACGTGTAAACAAAACCAGAAAGTTATGTCGCTTTTATCAATCTTATGTAAATTAGGACTAAAAAATTATGTCGCTCTTCTCAATCTTATGTTAAACAGGACTAGAAAGGGATATCGCTCTTATCAATCTTATGTTCAACAGGACTAGAAAGTTATGTCGCTCTTTTTTATCTAATGTAAAACAGGACTAGAAACTGGTGTCGATCTTATCAATGGTATGTAAAACAGAACCAGAATGTGATGTCGCTCTTCATTCTGTTTAAATGAGATTGATAAGAGCGACAAACTTTCTAGTCCTGTTTTACACATTATTGAGAAGAGCGACACCACTTTCTGGTTCTGTTTTACATCAGATTGTTAAGAGCGACACCACTTTCTAATCCTGTTTTACATAAGATTGATAAGAGCAACACCTCATTCAGTCCTGTTTTACACATTATTGAGAAGAGCGACACCACTTTCTAGTCCTGTTTTACATAAGATTGATAAATGCGACACCACTTTCTAATCCTGTTTTACATAAGATTGATAAGAGCGACACCTCATTCAGTCCTGTTTTACATAAGATTGATAAGAGCGACACCACTTTCAATCTTTCTGTTTTACGTAAGATTGATAAGAGCGACACCACTTTCTGGTTCTGTTTTACATAAAATTGATAAGAGCGACACCACTTTCTGGTTCTGTTTTACATAAGATTGAGAAGAGCGACACCACTTTCTAGTACTGTTTTACATAAAATTGAGAAGAGCGACACCCCTTTGTGGTTCTGTTTTACATAAGATTGATGAGAGCAACATCTCTTTCTGGTTCTGTTTTACATAAGATTAAGAAGAGCGACACCACTTTCTAGTCCTGTTTTACATAAGATTGATAAGAGCGACACCTCTTTCTAGTCCTGTTTTACATAAGATCGATGAGAGCGACACCACTTTCTAGTCCTGTTTTACATAAGATTGATGAGAGCGACAACACTTTCTAGTCCTGTTTTACATAAGATTGATGAGAGCGACACCTCTTTCAATCCTGTTTTACAAAAGATTGATAAGTCGTATGTATAAAGGCATGACGAGAAAGTGGTGTCGCTCTTATCAATTGTATGTAAAGCATGACGAGAAAGCGGTGTCGCTCTCATCAATTGTATGTAAAACATGACAAAGAAGTAGTGTCGCTCCTTTCAATTGGATGTAAAGCATGACGAGAAAGCGGTGTCGCTCTTATGAATCGTATGTAAAACATGACAAAGAAGTGGAGTAGCTCTTATCAATCGTATGTAAAACATGACAAGAAAGCGGTGTCGCTCTTATCAATCGTATGTAAAGCATGACGAAAAAGTGGTGAAGCTCTTATCAATCGTATGTAAACCATGACGAAAAAGTGGTGTAGCTCTTATCAATCGTATGTAAACCATGACGAGAAAGTGGTGTAGCTCTTATCAATCGTATGTAAACCATGACGAGAAAGCGGTGTAGCTCTTATCAATCGTATGTAAACCATGACGAGAAAGTGGTGTCGCTCTTATCAATCGTATGTAAAGCATGACGAGAAAGCGGTGTCGCTTTAATCAATCGTGTGTAAAACAGGACTAGACAGTGGCATCGCTCTTATGAATCGTATGTAAAGCATGGCAAGAAAGTGGGTAAAGACTTGTTTCATTCAGAAACGCTCATAATTATGTAACGATCAGCATAGTAGTATTGAATCAAATAAGTTCTTGAAATTCTGGCGTATCCTATATTTAGTAACATGTAGTGATATATGATTTATTTGTAAGAGAATTCGGATCTAGATGTGTTTATAATTACCGATCAGTTTAATTAGCGATTTGAGGAGTGATAATCATAATGGGGACTACATTGTTCACAGGGAAACTGTTATAGTATAAGACATCTGAGAAATTCAGAAAATATTAACCCTTTACCACATCGAGTTGAAGGAAAAGAGTTATTGAATGTTACAAGAAGCATGTAAAACCAGCAGTGGTGCGGTACATTTTGTGCCGGGTCGACCTCAAGGGCCGGCTCAGTTTGCAGCATTTCCATGGCAGTCCTCCTGACGTTTGCTCCTCATCACCGTCTTCCCTTTGGAATCTCGCCAATGTATACTGTTATTTTACAAATGTGTGTTTACACAGTGTAGCCCTGGTTACATAGGAACACCAGATAATACTAGGTTTCGGTCAGGGAAGGCTTAGCGCTGAATTAACCCTTGCCTCAACATAACCTACCTTAGTCATGCAGTATGTGATAGCATTCCGAATAGAGAGAGAAACGAATGGTAACTTGGAGCAGAGAAGGCATTTGGCAACTAATGTATGTATCCTGGAATATGGAAGAAGACAGCTCATGGTATGATTTACACTGGCTCTTATAGACTTTAATGTAGCTAAAGCTATTTTGGAGCCCGAGCAAACAAACGCTGTGCACTATCCTTCAACTGTCGAATGGTACCACACAACCAAACTTACTGGATATAAGTATATTGATAACACCGATCTGAGATGACCATCGTGTTCATGTTTCAAATGGAAGTCAAATTTTTCTTTAAAAAAAAAACATGTTGGCGAAATGAAACTAAAGTATGTCCTTTTGAGATTAATTCTCAAACGAAGTCAATGATAATATAGAACATAAATTAAAGTGCGAATAGTTGACATAACTACAAATCCAAAAACCATATCCAACAGCGAATGTCTCTATATGAATATTAAAAATTACTATCTGATCGATAGGATTGGTGAGTGTTTCAGCTAGAGGGTTATATACTGTTAAAACCGTTATGTCATGTAGAGCCATCTGACCACACGTCTAGATCATTGGTTTTTTGGATCCACAACAACAAATGTTTGTTTCGTCTTGGGTTTGTTTAAATATTTTTATTGTTTAAATGGGGTTTTACGCTTTACCTAATGTCATTTCACTCATATCATGTCAATCTACCCGAAGTGTGAGGAAAACAAGTGTCGATCGTCATGGGCAACAGACATAGAGAAGATCAGACTGTCCCAGGATCAAAACTAAAACATAACCAATAGATCCGGCATCATGTTGCCCCATAGCTCTGAGAGCAAGAAGCTCCGTCCACCCCTCGCAGCAAGAACGGAAATTTCGCCAATAAATACACCAATCACAACACGATTAAATCAGGGTTAAATTCCATGCCGGTTCAATTGGTCTTGTAAAACAACATGACTGTTCACAGGGAAAATGAACATGTGTCAACTCAAAATGGGTATTTTATATGGATTTGGTATTTTTGTTTTGTTTCAAAAGTCCTTATTTCACATAAACAACTTGTACTTATTATGAATAGTGCATACAAGCGTGTTTAGATCTCTGGGTGTTTTCATTCGGTTCTGTTCACAATGCGCTTCAGGTAACAAGATCTACGGAAAGACTAAAAGGATATCGGGGTTGTGTTTATGCCAGTTGTTTATCGGTATTACAGGGACCGGGTGCATCCTTCTTCTGAGCTTTAACTGTGATTTAAATATTTTATCACAAGCGTGTTATATATATAAATATATAGGTGTGTGTAAATAAGATGAGAAAACAGTTGGCATACCTCCACCGATAGAGGAAATGGGCTAGCGATATGACCAACAGTGACTCGCCTTTGAGTCCTAACTCATCTGTCTCCCAATGTCAAGCAGAAATTTGAAGAATATTAGACTTTAACATACTTCTTACCAAATATGTAGCCCCATATATTCGGACAGAAAAAACAGCTCGCTTGTTTTGACTGTTCATTTTTGTTGTTAACATCTATAAAATGGGTTTACGAAAGAATTATCAACATTTTCTACCAACTTTAAAACTAAACAACAAAACAGTTGTCTTAAGTCAAATTCATTTCCATATGCAGTAAAAGAGATAAAACGCAAAAGGAAATCGTGAACATTACATTTCTCATCTGGGCACGGGCACACATGGCGTTTGTATTTTAAGTTGACTACATGCAATACCTTACAGCACCGTTTAGTACCAAAGCGTCAAAGCGACGACAAACGGGAGTATGGTTTTGTTCTCTAAATGTAGAATGGGTTCCAGCTGGAACCTTTACCTCATCTACGATCTTTCCAATCAGCTACAGTACAGAGACTGGCGATAACGTCACTACTAATATATGTCTTTTGAGATGTATGCTTTTTTTTTTGTGTGTAAAATATTACAAATAAAATATGGAACCTTTTAGGTGTAAGCGGGTATAGCAAAAAGGTTCGTGAGGAATTTGTGTTTGATTGATTGACTGATTGAAGTTTTTAAGGTTATTTCATTCAATGGACAGCGTACCAAGCCAGTGTATGGAGAAAACCACTATAAGTGTATGCAACAAACAATGCCAGGGCGCACAACAAAGGCGCCATAACAGATATGGGTGGCTTTGATTTTTGGCTCTCTGTGGCCGGTTGCTCGAAGAGATATTCTATTTAATCCGCTGTTAGAGAACGCCATGCCATACTAAAGACCAATGTGTATCCGCTCTTAGCGACTCATTGTAGTGTCAGTGGTTAATCGTCGAGCAACTGAAAAACTAGAAGCTCCTCTAACCGTCTGCCGGATTAGAGATCCTACCCCGGATGCGAGAAAATTAAGATTTATCCGGGATGAGAGAGGGCAAATTACTTCTATTTTTCTGGATGACAGAAACTAATCACGTTATTTGTTTGAAATGGTAAAAACTAAACACGTGATTTGTTCTGGATGATAGAAACTAAACACGTAATTTGTTTTAAGACGATAGGGACTAATCACGTGATTTGTTTTAGATGGTACCAAATTAACACTTGATTTGTTCTGGATGATGAAAGCTAAACATGTTATTTGGTCTGGTTTGTAGAAACTAAATACATGATTTATTCTGTATATTAAGTGGTTATGCATTTCAATAAAAAGCTTCCTTGTGGAACCGCCAAAAACAATGCATAATAACAAAATGTAACTCAAAACTCACTCAATTGTCAAGTGCATTTTTAAACTCCTTTGTATACAGTAGTAAAGAATTGATTTTACACTTACGCATGCGTTAAAATACAAACATAAACTATCTTGAAATAAATGAAGGTGGATGGAGTCAATAGTACCAATATCACAAGAGAATAGTCGCTGTGGCTGATATAAATGGGCTGAGTCAGTAATGGTGGTGTCACAACGGAATAGTCGCTGTGGCTGCTATAGATTAATAAGCGGAGTCAGCAATGGTGGTGGCACAAGAAATTAGTCGTTATGGTGGCTATATATAGGCTGAGTCAGTAATGGTGGTGTCACAAAGGAACAGTCCATGTGGCTGCTATAGATTAATGGGCTAAGTCAGTAATGGTGGTGTCACAAGGGAATAGTCGTTGTGGCTGCTATAGTTTAATAGGCCGAGTCAGTAATGGTGGTGTCACAAGGGAATAGTCGCTGTGGCTGCTATAGTTTAATAGGCTGAGTCAGTAATGATGGTTTCCCAAGGAATAGTCGTTGTGACTGCTATAAATGGGCTGAGTCAAGAATGGTGGTGTCACAAGGGAATAGTCGCTGTGGCACTATAGATTAATAGGCTGAGTCAGTAATGGTGGTTTCACAAAGGAATAGTCGCTGTGGCTGCTATAGTTTAGGCCTAATGGGCTGAGTCAGTAATGGTGGTTCACAACGGAATAGTCGTTGTGACTGATAGTTTATAAGGCTATAAATTATTGGATAGACCAAATTGAACCGATATGACCAGGGGATAG
The DNA here is from genome assembly GCA_030265115.1 of Mopalia vespertina. Classification (NCBI taxonomy): domain Eukaryota; kingdom Metazoa; phylum Mollusca; class Polyplacophora; order Chitonida; family Mopaliidae; genus Mopalia; species Mopalia vespertina. The sequence continues at coordinate 7,690 of JAQQZZ010132017.1, read as the reverse complement.
TTGATAAGGCTATAAGTTAATGGATCGAGCAAAAAGAACCGGTATGATCAGGGGATAGTTTCTGTGGATGATAAGGATTATTGCGTGGCGTTAGGTGCCGTTACGATAATGGTGATAGGATTTGCTAAGTGTATAAGTTAATGGATGGAGCCAATAGTGCCTGTATCCTCTATAGAAATCGGTGCCGCGGACTGCAGAGGTTAAACATATCTACACTTTCTTCGTAAAATTTGTTATTTAACTAAAACTGTGCGTCGGTTGTGAGACTTAAACAATTAATATTTACAGAACCTGTTATATTATCTGGAGACAGTAAGTTTTTGCCTTGATAAAATGGCTAAACGCCTGAGTAATCACAGATCTGCTTTATAACACATGGATTCCAGTCGGCGTCAATGGGGTGTTATTATGGAAAAGTGACAGTTTTAACACACTGCGAGACTCCCCGGATCCGGACACATGGTGGCACATAGACTCACGAAACGACACAACATTAAAACAATGACCTCAGACGTTGAACGATTCATTGTAAACAAAGTCCATTGGAATCTCTGTTGAATTTGATACAACAATTTGTGACTTACAGTTCTGTCAGTTATTTGATCTTCATATTGGACACGTATATTGCCCAGTCAACAGAGAGTGAGTCGGTGTGCCTTCTTCTGGGGGGAAACCATCAATATGTTCACGGGTATCCCTGCCATAACCAGCAGTCACATGAGGGGTATATCTTCTCCTTACGGTACACCAAAAGTAAGATATAGGGCATGTCTTATCGCTGCAGTACGTCAACTGTAAAATTAAGGGTATCTTCTTCAAGCTGTATTCCAAGAAAAAGATAAAGGGTATCTTATCCCTACAGCGTGTCAACTTTAAGATTATGGGCATCTTCTCCATGCTGTACGCCACTATGACATTATAGGTACCTTCTTGTACTACACCAGCTATAATTAAAGAGGTCAATCTTCCTGCAGTACGTCAACAATAAGATCAATGGTATCTTCTCGCTGCAGTACACCTGCAGTGAGATTAAGCGATTCTTTTCCCTGCCGTTCGCCAGCTGTAAGACCAGGGGTATATTCCCCCTGCAGTACGCCAACAGTAACATCAAGGGTATCTTCTTTTAACAGTACGCCGGCAATTCTTTCTTTGTTTACTGGGACGAATTTTACACAGTTGCAATTCTTTCATCAATTGGGCTCTGTAATAACAGCACTTTTCAAAATTTTTGGAAAATCTGTGTGAGCATTTGTTGATTTTATTAGCAAGAGCTTTACCGTATGTTCTTCGCCTCGCACCATGGCTGTGTGATCTCACTTTATCTCTGTACACTGAGTTATAACGATTAGGTATATGGTGAAGACCCACTACACAAGGCATGCGTCTTTTGGCCGTCTTTTCTCCTATTTTACAGCATTTACTGTTGGTAGGTTTAAACCTTTGGCTAGTTCGTCTGTAAATAGCACTCTCCGGTCGGTAAAACGGACGCACAGCTTCCACTGAAAGACAAAATAAATACAATTGCTTAATTCTTCACTGATAATCAACATATAAATGTACATAGTGTAGTTTGGGCCTGTAACCCAGGTCCTGGTTCGAATCCCGGTGGAGGCAAGCAAATTTGTCTCTCTTCATTTATTCAATATAAAGTGTTGGAGAACTTCAATCATCCTTTTTGGTCATCGTTAAAACGGTTCAGAGGTGAAACCTTCTACTCCCTGGATTATCCCTGGGCTTTCCTTTAAAATCATTTATAGGCACGATGCAGAATTCCTCGTGCATTCCAAGTCTCTTATATTATACACGATAACAAGTTGCAAGTGTCCCCCTGGGCCAGTTCCCGGTCTGCGGCAGGTGTTCTATCGACCTAGAAACACACTTTAGAGACCATGAGAACACACCTAGAAGAAATGACCTCTTTTCTAACCGAGCTCAAAAATACAAGTATGCCACTCGTTAATGTCATTATATGACTCATGATAATATTAGGTTTAACACGCGTTACGTTACCCCATATAAACAAGTATAGTCTTTCTCCTTTGGTCAGTTACTTGATTTGAGTATAATGTCTTATGCCTATTCATGGGTACACATATAGGACGTTTGGGTGCTGTTAGGTGGGAAACAGAGGGGAAACCATACGCACACCCTGCCCTATGTATAATTACTGTTAAACTGCAACTTCATAGCCGATGTTGGACCTGTGCGCAATAGGCCTGCAATAACAACTCTCAGCCGAGCTGACCGTGTCGTGAACATATTTACTCTCAACAGTTACTGGTCAACTTCACTGAATGATAAGGTCGCTCAAAACATATGTATGTTTTGTTATTATCCATCATGAATCGCCAAAATAAAATTGTCTATTTTTATGATGATACAATCTCATAAGTCACAGATTATTATTTTAACAGTTTAAAAATATCATTGCATGGAGAAACGACTGAATATCGAGTGTAAAAAAAGGCAGAAAAGAGAACAATTTCCGAGTTTTTTTGTCATGTGTTTATAAAGGACCAGCATGAACTTCGACCCACTGTACTTTAATAGTTTAGTTATGGAAATCAACGTTTGTTCATAGAACATCTCATTTGAAAAAACCATGTCACTTCTATACAATGCATGTTAATTAACCGCGTTTGAAATCAATCTGAAAAACTCTACACTAAATATCTCAATAGTCACATAACATATTCTACATTTTGCAACAGGTTCTTTAGTCAAATCAATCAGAAAGGTCCCACAGTAAAGTATTAAAGTATCAAACCAGCTTACAGTAATAGTATTGAACAAGGAGAATAATAATCGTGTAAACAGTTAAACAGAACGAACTATACGATCTAGGTCAAATGTGGCTTAAAGACTCGATTCAAAGAAGAACCGAAAAAATTATAGCACATTGCAATAAATAAATAACCCTTATATTAAATAAGAAAGAAGGAAAGGGTTTGGAGAAGGCATCGAGGCATATTTTATCGTGAATCAATAGAGCGAACTCACCTGTTAGTCCGAGCAGATATGTACTACACACAACCAATAGGAATAGACATTGACTCCTCATGATGATCTACGGACCTGGTCAAGTCTCCAGACGATCCTCGCCCATTAAAACACCTCAGAAAATAAGATTGCCTCCCAGGTGTCTCTCATATAGAAAACATGCCGTCTCCCCTGCGTAAACCGAGTGTACACACGTTTTACTACGACTGTGTGAGCGTGCGTAACGATAGTAAGCCAGCTAGTTCTAAGAATGTTTTTGGAGGGCTGGTATTTTGTAGGCCTTTCTCTCTGACAGCCGCTCACTTCGTCAACCTGTTTTCCACACTACCCCGCCACGGAATATTAATTTACTACCGGCCTGTCAATCATCGGTTCAGTCATCCGGTATCAGCCAATAGAAATAGATAGCCGATCGACAGGCTCCCACGACCATGAAGCTCCGCCTACATTTATCAATTACCAGTTATATATAGATGTGGAGAATTTAGACAACTGGCATAAAGTGAGTACAACAATTTGAGGACACGCGTGTTCCAGTGAACGTCACAGGCACTACACTAACTGGCGCCACCATTATGACAATGTTAACATATAAACGCCATTGAAACAACACCGATCCCGCGAGAACTGTGTTATATTAATATATAGCGTATTGTTTTGATTATATTTATGTGAGAAAAAACTTTCTAAAAATAAACAACTTTATTTGCCCCAAACAGGGATTATAGAGCTGAATACTTAATAATAAATCATCATAGTACAAGTGCACCGGTACCGATGCAGAAAACATATATAACGTCGTTTCTGTCGTTTTATTAGTAAACTTAACTTTACTCCAGTTTTGCTTTATTATCTCATAGACGAACCTAATGTTAGCCCAGTGTTGCCCTGTTCCGTATTCTAATAGACAAACATATCAGTACTCCTGTCTAGCTTTCTTCTGTCTTTTAACAGACAAACCTAACGTTACTCACGTAAGCTTTGTTCTGTCTTTTGTTAGACAACCATAACATTACTCCTGTCTAGCTTTGTACTGTCTTTTACTGCCAGACAACCCTGACGTTACTCCAGTTTTGCCTTGTTCTGTCCTCTAATAGACAAGCATATCAGGACTCCTGTCTAGCTTTGTTCTGTCTTTTAACAGACAAGCCTAACGTTACTCACGTAAGCTTTGTTCGGTCTTGTGTTAGACAACCATAACGTTACTCCTGTCTAGCTTTGTTCTGTCTTTTAATAGACAAGCCTAACGTTACTCACGTAAGCTTTGTTCGGTCTTGTGTAAGACAACTATAACGTTACTCCGGTCTAGCTTTGTTCTGTCTTTTAACAGACAAGCCGAAAGTCAATCCAGTGTTGCCTTGTTCTGTCTTTTAACAGACACGCCTTACGTTATTCCAGTGTTGCCTAGTTCTGTCTTCTAATAAACAAACATAACAGTACTCATGTTTAGCCTTCAAGGCCTACTGTCTTTTACTGCCAGACAACCCTGACGTTATTCCAGTGTTGCCTGGTTCTGTCTTCTAATAAACAAACATAACAGTACTCATGTCTATAGCCTTCAAGGCCTACTGTATTTTACTGACAGACAAACCTAACGTTACTCCAGTGTTGCCTTGTTATGTCTTCTAACAGTCAAACATTACAATTTTCCTGTCTAGCTTTGTTTTGTCTTTTTGACAGACAAACCTAACATTACTCCAGTCTTGTCTTGTTCTGTCTTCTATAGACAAACAGAACAGTATTCATGTCTATCTTTGTTCCGTCTTTTACCAGACAAACCTAAGGTTACTCCAGTGTTGCTTTATTTATTATTGCAATAGACAAACTTAACAGTATTCCTATCCTTACGTTGCTCCAGTGTTGCCTTGATCTGTCTTCTAATGGACAAACATAACAGTGCTCCTGTCTAACTTTATTCTGTCTTTTAACAAACAAACCTAGAACTATTCCTGTCTAGCTTTGTTTTGTCTTTTAACATATAAACCGAACATTATTCCTGTTTAGCTTTGTTCTGTGTTTTAACAGACAAACCTTAAATTATTCCTGTCTAACTTTGTACTGTCTTTTAATAGACAAACCTAACGTTTTTCCAGTGTAACTTTTTTCAGTATTATAATAGACAAATATAACAGCACTCCTGTCTTGCTTTGCTCTGTCTTTTAATAGACAAATCTAACGTTACTCCAATGTCGCCTTGTTCTGTATTTTGATAGACAAACCTAACAGTGTTCATGTGTAGTTTTGTTCCGTCTTTGAACAGACAAACATAACACTACTCCTGTCTAACTAAGTTATATATTTTAACAGACAAGCCTAACATTGCTCTAGTGTTGCCTTCTGTCGTCGTATGGACAAACATAACTGTATTCCTGTCTAGCTTTATTTTGTATTTTAACAGACAAACCAAACGTTACTCCAATGTTGCCTTGTTCTGTCTTCTGATAGACAAACCTAACAGTACTCCTGTCTATCTTTGTCTATCAAGTGTTGCCTTGTTCTGTCTTTTAATAGAGTAAAATGACAAACAGGAAAGTGACATCAATTTAACCCTGGATTGTCTTCTAAATGACAAACAGGAAAGTGATATCAATTTAACCCTGGATTGTCTTCTAAATGACAAACAGGAAAGTGATATCAATTTAACCCTGGATTGTCTTGTAAACGACAAACAGGAAAGTGACATCAATTTAACCCTGGATTGTCTTCTAAATGACAAACAGGAATGTGATATCAATTTAACCCTGGATTGTCTTGTAAACGACAAACAGGAAAGTGACATCAATTTATCTTTGTATTGTCTTCTAAATGACCAGCCTGACAGTGATATCCATTTAACGTTGTGTCGTCTTCTAAATGAATAACCTGACAGTGATATCCATTTAACGTTGTGTCGTCTTCTAAATGACAAACCTGACAGTGATATCAATTTAACGTTGTGTCGTCTTCTAAATGACAAGCCTGACAGTGATATCCATTTAAAGTTGTGTCGTCTTCTAAATGACAAACCTGACAGTGATATCAATTTAACGTTGTGTCGTCTTCTAAATGACAAACCTGACAGTGATATCCATTTAACGTTGTGTCGTCTTCTAAATGACCAGGCTGACAGTGATATCCATTTAACGTTGTGTCGTCTTCTAAATGACAAACCCGACAGTGATATCCATTTAACGTTGTGTCGTCTTCTAAATGATCAGCCTGACAGTGATATCCATTAAACGTTGTGAGGTCTTCTAAATGACAAACCGGACAGTGATATCCATTTAACGTTGTGTCGTCTTCTAAATGACAAACAGGAAAGTGATATAAATGTAACGTTGTGTCGTCTTCTAAATGACAAACAGGAAAGATGATACTTAATGATATTAAGTATTTTCAAAAGAAATGCGAGTCGGATTTCACTAATGTTACTGTTACGTTTCCACTGGTACGAATTTGTAAGATGTCCAAGGCGAGAACACGGTGTATCGCCCGTTTGCCGTTTCTGCAGCTCTTATCGCGAGGGCCCCATTTGCAAACAACAAGGGTATCACAAGAGAAACCTGGAGACTAGGCCTCGCGGTTAAACATCAAACACACGGCACCCCCACTCACAATCGAAAGATAGTTGTATGATGATTTTGGAAATCTTACACGGGCGCCGTACCATTTAAGGGGCCCGAAATATCGCCACAAGATCAAACGGCGCCCGTGCCGGATTGCTGCGGGGGTCGGCCGTACTCGTCCCGTGCGGTTGATTTGTTTAAGGGTATTTCACTTATATGACGGCGGTGAATTGCAGCAATAATTGACACAAGCGCAACTAAGATGTGAAGTATTTTTATTATTTTGGAATTTTGATTTTCCTTCAGTACAGAGAGCATCGCTACTCTTCAAACAAACTGCCTTTAGCCAGAAGGCTGGGTCCGTGCGGTTCGTGTTGCTATGGTAAATATGACTTCACGATACGGGCTTCTGCGGCCACTGAAAAAATTTGTACGGCACATCGAGAACTTTGCTCCTGGCTAAAAGCTCCCTGTATACCAAGGTTAATCTGTATAGATTATCGCTGGTACCAGCTGGATGCAAGTGTCTGTGGGACGCCCTACGGCAAGGGGAAAATCCCTTATATCTCACTGGATGATTATGGTCATTTATACACAGAGAGTTGAGCCAATATTAACAGTCTGTGGGTATGTGTCTATGTTATTTCACCGTGAAAGATTAATATCGTAAACGTGACCACAAATATGTGAATTGAAGATTTGATGAAGTGAGGTCGCGTGGCAGCGTCTAACCGCAAACCTTCATACCGATGTCATATGAAGACACTTCAGACAGATCATAAAGGCTGTAACGGCTGGGCACGTGATTTTCATTTCTCAGATTTGATATGGACTTAGTGGACTTCAGTACACTTTTCAGCTATACCTGATTTCCACACGAAAGACCCTGTCATTAATAGTATTGCCAGTCCCAAGCTCCTGTTCACGTGAGGTGCTGGTATGCATGTACAAAACCAGTGTACCATGTAGAGGATTGTTCGTTTTTCTTATTTGGGTTTAACGTCATACTCAAGGGTACTTTACTTAAGGGACGACGAATTGTCCATTTTTCACTCTGTCCTACTTATTATCATTTTGTAACCATAAAGTACCATCTAGCTTTTTAACGCAGACTGGGAACTTTGGGATAAACCCGCACCATTACT
>JAQQZZ010132006.1:0-13720 GCA_030265115.1 Mopalia vespertina | reverse complement strand
AAAAAATTTAAGTCGGCGGGTTTTTCATACGGTCGGTCGGGTTACCCGAAACAGACTTAATATTAATTTTCGCCTAGGGCAACAAGAACCTACCTCCAACCACCCACTCATACTATATGGAAATGTAGGCTAGCTAATAGACTTTTGCTTCTTCGTAAAGAGGAAGATGAAAAAAGATTTTACTGGGTACCTTGAGTATAATTTGTCCTCTAAGTGTTTGCTCATCATCATCGGTCTCTTGCAATCTCTGTTGACACCTATCTATGTTGGCCTTCACTGATTCAATAACAAACAAACAAATCAAAGTCACCAAACTTTATTCAATGAATCTGCACACAAAACAAAAATGATTTATTTGTATTACCTATTATACAGTTCATTAACACAAATTTGAGTAGTTGTTAAAAACTAATGAAAATTTTGCATTGTTCTTAAAGGAGGGGTCTGGGTTGGGATCACCCCTGTATCGCTTGAAAGGATGTAATTTAACATGTATACTGAAATATGGATTGGAATTATCATTTGTCAGTTTTTAAATTCTTAATATACCACCATTAAAACCCAGAATAGTCACCAATTTGGGCATGCCCACTCCTACTCATGAAGTAACATGGCATGCTTTATACTACTGTCCAACAAGTAGACTGAATAACCTTGATAGTTGACTAGGTCTTGTGACACAGTGTGAAGAGAGGGCATTGTCCCCGCGAAGGAGATATAATTGATAAATAATGGTTAAACTCTTCTGTTTATTGTTTCCAGTGCAAAGACATGGCGGCTGCGAGGATTTTTACTTTAATTTTAACATAACCTAATGTTCTAGATTTCTTTTTACAGTCACTAGATATATTTTGGGGATCGAGAGGGCTCTAATGTTCTTGACTATTTTTTTTTATTCAGTGTTTACCAAAAACTCCAAAGCAGAAGGGCTAGGAAAACCCAACATACTAATAAAACAGATATACAAATGTTGTATCAGTTGTGAGTTTCAACAGACTGACATTTTCAGACTATAAAAATATCTTGATAGTAAAATTTTTTAAAAAGTTGCTTTAAATTTGGACAGATTTTACTAACTTATAATAAGCCTAAATGTCAATTTCCAAAATAACTTATTATGGCTTTTCAAGCTTTCCTCTTCCTATTTTCAATCATGTAATAATACAGCTGACTTAAGCTTACATCTCAATTGTGTAGGTCCTATCAGGGAGTTTTGATGTGATACATTTACACTTCCACCAAATAATATCAATGTTGGTCTTACAAGATGGAAAACATTGGTATGGATAACAACTTCTTAGTTTATTAGACACTACGTTTCTATCTCATTCCAGATATTGTTATCAAGTATAACATTTCTATCTCATTCCAGATATCATTATCAAGTATAACTTGGTCATGCAGTGGGTAGGGTAGCCTAGGTTACTAAAAAAGTCCTACTCATTTGATATCCTTCATGGCAGAGGTGCATGTGACCATGATAAACCTGCAGAGGATTATCATTTGGAATAATTTACCAAGTTACAATCCTGTAGCTGTACAGTGGTAGGCTATAATTAAACTTTATGGAATGACTGCCACCATGGAAGATAGCACCCAACACACCTACCTAAAAATTCCATGGGCTAGTGAAACTTGAGATCAGTAGAAAATCTATATGTTTCAGTTTGTTTGCTGTTGAGCAAGTGAAAGAGGAGGGCACTGTGCCATGTTGTACTGTAAGAATGCCGATAACAAGGGCTTAGGCCCATAGAGGTCAGTGGACTACGTTTGAGTGACATTGAAGAGAGAAACGCTTCGGTCGAATATATAGAACCTTTACACAAAAAGAGGAATAAACCAAGAAAATTGGGGATTTTTTAAATTTCTTTTCAAATTTAACATATTGTCTTGACTCTGTGCGCGAAACCTTTTTCACAATTTTTGTATTCTTTTAAATAATTGTTTTTTCTTTACAACAAATAGCACTCCTAGCTGGCACTCGACATCACAAAGAGAAAGAAACCAAATCAAACCATGGGGGAGAACACACCCTGATGTCATTTAAAGTAATATCACACTTGGAATAGACAATTTACAAATCTCCAAAATTTGCTGCTGTGTGGTCAAATACATTCACAACTGATGAATGATGCCTTGAATGTGTGTGAGACTAAGACTTAACTTAATTTACTTCCTTGGAAAATAATACGTAGATTTTCACCATGACGTATGCTCTCCAGCTCAGGGTTAAATTAATCAGCTTTGATGAATTTTAAGAAATAGTCCTCCATCAAAAGAGAATAATAATAAATTTGAAAGACTGGATTATCTTTTCTAGACAGATTTCTGCTATTCCTAGATTTATGTTTGGCGTGTTACCGATTAATGTACCAGTACTAAGTATAGCTGTTGCATAATGCCATTGTGTATACATGTAGTTTTGGTCAAACCCTATTTGGTACTGATCGATCTGATGAAACGAGTATTAAAACTCCTATAAGGATATCTCCCTGTCTAGGCTATTTCAGTTAAATAAATAGCGGGCATCCATATGTTAGGCTAACAAAGTTAAACATAAGCAATACAAGCAAGATTTGTTTTCCAGTCTTTTAAAAAAATAACTTTTGATGTGACCCTTATATCGCCATCATTAGTTGTGTACAAGTGCAATACATGTTAATTTTTTAACAGATTCCATGGCAGAATATACAGACTCTTTGAGAACTTGTCCTTTGAGACCGTAAAATATTAACTCATATTAATTGGCTGATACAGTGTAAATTTAACTCTTCAGTGAAACATTTATAAAGACCCCAGCTATCATTGAAGATGTTTGTTTGTTCTCTTGTCTCAACATTGTACTCAAGGGTATTTCACTTATATGACAATGGCTTGTCCATTTCACACTCTTCATTGTTTAAATACGAAGGAATACCAGGAGGAAATCTTGTAAAAACCATCCCTGCGATTACAAGAGCCAAAAACATTGTGTAGCTAACTCATGCATGTATAAGCTTACTTGATGGTTACAGTGAACTCCCCCCCCCCAGCAACACATCAAAGTCTTTTACGCTCACATTTTTGCTCACTGTAGAAAAGAACCATTTACGCAGAGAGCAAAGCTCAAGTTGAACATCAACAAGAGGCGTCATGATGTCCATTCTCAAACATGCAGTTTTTTTTTTTTGTTTTACCGAATGTATTTTGTCAAGTTTTTAAGTGACAGTAAACATTAGCGAAATAAACTTACACGTACATGCACATTGTACCCTTTATGTAATTCTTTAGGGCTGGTTTTTGCTGCAAATAATAATTCCATGTCGCTGGCTATGGGCGTCTTTTTTTCGGGAGAATGCTCTCATCTCACGAAAGCGAAGGGCACATAACTTTGACAAGCAGAAGAATAATTCTCAATGCCCCAGTCTCGCGTGTGCAACATTAATATCATTACAAGACATCAACTGAAATCATGCAGCCTCATGTTTTGTTAAATGTCACAGGAAGTGTTTTCGACCAATTAGAATGAAACAATTTAACAACAATTCTTGTGTTTTGTTTGTCGCTATACTGAGATCTAAGGCAATCACCCTACTAATACTGTTCAATTAGGTCAAGCTTACTGGGGTTCATGAAAGGTCACAGATCAGTTGTCCAATAAAAACACAGATAACACGGGGCCATGGTAAACACCAAATTCAGCTAAATAAAGCAGAAGTTGTCCGATTTTCTTCTGTGTTAATGTTGTAAGTCGCATGTAAATGGGGAAAATCGAATTCCGCTCAAAGTTTATTATTTGAGTGGTGGTTGTTGATTGTGCATGCATCTATCCATTGGTCATGTAAAAATACGCAGTCGGGACACTTCGGTATGTCGGCGGAAATCTTCGGCTTTTATGAACCAGAAATGAGAAGTGCTCAGCTCTGTGATTGGTCAATTTAAGAAACCATCCGACATTATAGGGGGTTCAATTGCATTAGATCTCAATTATAGCGACGAATAAAACACGGGGAGATCTGATTTTAATTAGATTGTAGAAGAATAATCCTCAATGTCCCACTCTCCAGTGTGCAACATTAATATCATTACAAGACATCAACAGAAATCATGCAGCCTCAAGGGTACATTATTTATTCAATGGGGATATTAAACCTATTAAACTTGTCAGTTACAGTTTGCGACGTGTAAACACTGCAGCTGCAAAAGACGTCATCTGTTAAATTGGTTGAATGTTGGATAGGTCATAGCCCTAGATGACGTCTTACCTTCCCCATTTTCTTGTGGCCATTGTATATATGTCAGGTATCAACCGGACATACATGTATACATGTATGTCCGGTTGATACCTGACATATATACAATGGCCACAAGAAAATGGAGAAGGTATAGATCCAGGTACCGTCATTATATAGCACATGAGAAGGTAAGACGTCATTTAGTGCTAGATAGGTCACATAAATTGTAGATCGAAAAAAAATATTGGACCGTAAAACTCTTGAAACAAATATAAATGAAAACTTAGTCTTAGACCAAATTGTTTGACGGTGTATTTATTATTCCTATATCTTAATGCTATGTTTTTTGTTGTTTTGTTAATGTCAGCAATCGGTGTACTCCAGAAAAATTAGGAATTATCGGGAACTTCATTCAGTATAATTCATTAAAGCTTAATCAATGCTGTCCAATGTATCAAAAACAGGTCATTGTGTCACGGTTACCGTTGGCAAAAAGACACACATAGCCAACGTCATACACTCATAATACAGCGGGTTTTTATATTTTGAATATTATATACACTTTCATTTTCGTAGTATAGATATGTAAAAGCCGTTGCATATTGGAGCGTACCAAATCACTGGTTATGTCGAAATGCTTTACCTTCATTCAAGAAAGATTTCCGCTCTTGAGCTCGTTGTTCTGATTGAATAATCTGCTTGAATAAATCATCAAGAGTTGACGACATTTTCGTCTGCTTGTCACGACCCTTGACTTTCAACCAATCAAAAAGACGTTCAATGCATACAGAGGTGAAGGGTCAAAGTTTAATCCATCACATGTCAATGTTGTGAGCAAATTCTATTTTTAAGAATGAGTCGCTTTACTCTACTTTCCCGTATATAAATTCGATATCCAAACTCAGATATTCCACAATGTCATCGCGATCAAGCTCACCAGAGATCGAAGGAGCCGTTGGAGGAGAAGAAGCAAAACATTTTGTCGTGGATTCAGTTAATTTGGAACAGAAAATGTCAACGAACGGCACAGCCGACACAGAAATGGAGTCGTTTTACCACAACAACAAACAGTATGTAGCAGATTAGTGGTGCAACACCCCTTTTTGCTTTTAATGTTTTTTTTCTTCTATATTTTATATAAATTTAAAATTTACAATTTGTTGTAAAATATTTTATTAAATAGTTTAGTCTGTTGTGATTCTTTATATTCAGGTGCTAATTAGCCGAGAAAATCAACTCTGTGGACTTTTTAAAATTATTACATTGCCATTACCCTTGCCGACAAGTCGAATGTCCAAATTATTTTTTAAAACGGCAAACATACAAGCTCAATGTTCGGGCTAAGTGCTTATGTATTTATTTCTTGTGTTAATTTCATACATTATAATTGTGTTCTTTGCTTATTCTTACTTGGTCCCAAAAATCTGATAATTCGGCTCTGAATTATTCATAATGATGACAACTGAGTGTGATAAATCATGCCATATTAAAGCAGAAAGTAATGTGTTGCAAATAAAATTTACTCACAGAAATCAAAGGTGAAAGTAATGCCTGTCTGTGATGAAACAGTCAATTATATGTAAATTATGCCTTTGTATGGCATAAGTCAGTATCTTTAATAGTACCGGTAGCCATATTTCCCTTACTTTTGCCAGATTTCCATTCATTATAATTATGGCACTTACGTCAGGGCCACTTTTCTTTTTTTTAAATTGAAATTCCTCTAGTACCTGATATTTAATAGTTTATATTTTGTTTTTATTTTTAATTGGTTTATTATTTGCTTTATTTGTACAGTGAATAAAACCATAACTAAAGCCTGCCACACACAAGCGATTCTCTGTCAGCAACTAAAAATCTCAAGAAAAGTGCGGTGGCTTGCGATATGACTAGATACTGTTGGCGACTAGTCAAATTTGTTTGATATCTTGCAACTTGTCTCTCACTGTCGGGGACTAATCACCTCGTGTGCATCCAATCAGTAACCGAGTTACAATCACATTAGTGTCGCCGACGGAAATCTCTTGAATTAGTCGCCAATGGAGAATCGCTCGTGTGCGATGGACTTAACAGTCATAAAATGTGTTTTGTTTTAGCATAAATAGCTAGACATAGCTAAGTCTAAACAAATAAGCTTGTCACCAATCGCCATAAATAGAGAGGTAACTTCAACTTGTCCAGAGAGCTACATGTACATACTTAATTGATCTTAACATCAACAGCAACATCAAAATATTAACTGATATCAACAACCATTTTTTGTTCTTGAGTGTTACACTACTCTTGTACTCTTTTTATTATTGCAGAGATTTGATGTTTGAATTACGGCAGATTCAACATGGGGAAAAACCTGTCACGGGACAAGAGCATCGAGATAACATCAACAATTTCTTGTCAAAGCGACTACAAGTTCAAGCTCAGACCGAAGGCAAAGAAAATGTTCCTGCTAATGTTGATGATGTGGAACAACATCGACCAGAGGCTGTTGTTGTTGAAGTCGAGGGTCTCTATGAACGACGACCAGTCTCGTCACTGCTTCATAGCAATGCATTCCGACGTCAGCTCGATAATATCATCCGACGGGGTGTCTCAGGTTTGGGTTTTACTCAACGAACTCGCTCATCTTCTCAAGTAACTGTGAATCCAGGGCCTCTTACCCCAACACCAAGAGCACCCCAACTTGAGTCTCCACAGGCTGTAAGACCAAGCCATGTAATACGTCAACAACCCTCCCCACAGCCACCACAGCCTCAAAGACTAGACAATCAATCCCTATTACATGAACGAGAACCAGAGATTTCACAAGGTATACAATGTTTATACATGTTGTTTATGATATTTTAATCTTATGCTAGATGGCAGGTCCTGTCGCCCTCAAAGGATGCTCTGGACAGGTGTGGTGTCGTTAATTCCACACTCTGTTTCTGACTGAGAATTCCAAACTTTTGAGTTTTATGATGCTATTTTGCCTTGGTATTGTTTGGCATCATTGTGCATGTCATTCGCCCACTGACAGGTTTTTGGTGGGAGCTGATTTTGTCCTGATTACAGTGTGAGCTAGGAAGCTAAACAAAACTGATAATTAGTTGTGGTGTGTTGCAGTGTAAATTTGTACTGATTGCCACACTGCTTTGTGCCCAGTGCTTGTTTTGACATTGTTATTTGTTGTCAGCGAGATTGAGGCTGGTTTCCTTCACCCATTGGGCTGACATTGAGGCACACTTATCATGTGACTGAAATAACCCTAAGTACGACTGCTTATAACTGAAATGTCTCAAACTAACAAGCTGATCTCTTTTCATTTTAGATGTTCCTGTTCCCAGGCTTGATGATATCCCAAGGTAATAATCCATCTTCAACCTTTTATAATGTTTTTCTCCTGATCATATTGTCTTTTATCTGTTGAAACTTCAGCATACAGCTCAATTATGAACTAAGCTGTGATCATTATCTGAAATCCCCCGAAACTCCAGGCTTAGCTGGAAAATATTTCTTCTGAAATTTATTAATTTCAATGTCGGTTTAATTATAGTCCAATTTGAGTGGCGTGCCCAACAGATGCAAATATAGTACAATGCTTACAAATTGTGGTTGTCATGAATGTTGGTCTGAACATCCATTCAACTATACAAATTGTGGTTGTCATGAAGTGAGGTCTGGACACCTATTTAACAGTACAAATTGTGGCTGTCATGAAGCGAGGTCTGAACACCCCTTCAGCTATAAAAATTGTGGTTGTCAAGAAGAGAGGTCTGGACACCCATTTCGCTTAGGGGCTGCAGGAAACCAAAATGTTTGCGGTACATGTATCATGCATTGTTAATTCCATACTGACACTGTCCTGATGCACTATGGGTAAACTAAACCATTGTGTAAACATTATAAAATTGTTAACATTGTTAGCGGTGTCGTGGTTTCCTTACCAACTGAGACTTATTATTTAAATCATCTACGATGTGACATTTAATGAAAAACACAATTTAAAAAATTAATTAATCTTTTCCGCAACAGTCCTCTGGCACCTTACTTTGATCAGCTGAGACCTGCGCAAGACGATCCATTTGTGGTACAAAGAGAGAATATTATACAGGAAATCAGTGAGTTGGTTCATCAAGGTCTAGTCTCTTCCTCACTAGATGGTGCTTTTAGAGGAACGTTGGAAGTTCTCATGGAGGTAAGACATTTTTATCAAATTTAACTCAGATATGACCACAGAGACATAAATCCTTGAGTGAAAAGTGAGTTGAAACCATAATCATTTGTACAAGTTAACAGAATTCTGGTTGTCGATGTTATGTTGTGAATGAAAACTTTTCTTAACTGTATAGGTTTGATGTTGTTTTCATAGGACAGATTGGATCGTACTGGTAGCGGTGGGCAACGAGTTCGTGACCTGATTAATTCTTTACCTCGAGATCCACTCCATCGTAGAAATGACTTCTCTAACATCGGCTTACCTGTGGATGATGATTCAGACAACATCTCCATTACTACCGTCAGTGCATCAGCTGTCCCATATACTCAGGTAATTAAGTTCTTGTCAAATCTGATAGGGATTCAGGCCCCGGAACAGTATTTCACAATTTTTAACATTATCAAAATATGTTTCACTTAATGGACGAGAAAACAAAAACAACAAAAATGTGCCTGTATGCAGCAGTTTTTCAAAATACTGTCCTGGGTGGCCAATTCGGTCACATAATTAAATGGTGGATTATTCTTTGCAAGGTTGGATGGAGCTTCTTGTTGATCAGGGGCGGGTTGCTTGAAGCAGTATTAAATTTAATCCGCTATTAGATGACATCACGCCATATTGAAGGTCTATCTCTAAATGACTCTAATCCACTATTAGTGATTTAATCTGGGATGTACTGGGATTTCAATATACAGGGAGATGTAACAGCAAGCTTTAACCTTGAATTGCCGATGAAATCACGACCTCTCTTGCGGAGCGCGGGAACTGGCGAGATACTATACTGGTTTGCAAACGAAGAAGGCAGTGGCAATAACAAAAATTACTTGATTTCACTTTTCAATATTTCCAGTTTACAGCTGCTTTCAGAAATAAAAAGACATACGTACATATAAACGACTACCTTTAATACTGTAGAAATTATTATTATAACTCGCAGAAAGGGCATTTGGATCAAAAAGCGATCTTATGATCTAAAACCTTGTAAAAAAAATATGACGGCCGATTGAAGGAAGAGAAGGCGATTGGGACCGCTAAGGCAGTTTTTCATTCACCCCCTTGTCAACCATGTAAATCCGTCAAAGAGATGTTAATGCTTGTCAAGTTTACTTTCACAATTCAGATAAGTTAATATTTCGATTATTTTTTTAGACTGCAAAAACTGTGAAAACAAAGCAAATAGTATATTTTAATATTTTTTGTTTATTTTTTACCAAGTCATTGGGGGCGTGAATGGATTCAATTATACTTGTTTTTCCACCTAACTAACATTGAATATTGATAGAGGAAAAGTTGATGCTCTTTCATATATATTTACATTCTGTATATGTCAAATATTTATATGATTCTTTGAAGGCCAACAGCGGAATGGCGGAGCGTTCAACAATGTAGGCCTTTGGGCCATAACCCCCTCACGTCCCAAGGGTTGCGGGTTCTATATCAGCGGATAACATGTGGGCTGGTATAACAGCCACTAGATGGAGGTCGTGATATATCTGGTTTGTATAATGCTGGCGCTTGATCTGTAATTGGAATGGAAATAACACCGAACAAATAAATACATATAGGACTGCGCTGAATAAGCTTCTTAAATATTTGAGCCTCTCCATATATAGATAAGGCTTTATTCCTCTTTTTTAAGATCCTGCTGCTTGATTATTATTTCATTATCTCATAGTATAAAATTGTTACCTGAGGGAAGTAGAGGCATCCATTCTTCACGTTACTTTTTCAAAATTGATTCTGCAACGTCTAAATCCTAATTAGGCTGGCTTTCACGCATGTATGAAAAAGAGGTAAGTGTAATTGACGCCTTACCTTCTATTTACAAAAAAACCTTTATCAATGTGTCAGCCAACAGTTTCCAAGAAAACCTTTTAGTTAAATGTAATCCAAAACAAAGACAAAAAAAAAAGTCCCGTCAGATCGGAGAGGGTATGGCTCAAGTTGAGAAGTCAGCTATAGTTATCACATAATCCCTTAAGGCTAAACCCATACAATGTTTGAATTTGATGTAAACCCCTTTATAATATAACCCATGTGTTAATGGACTGGCATTTAGAACAACTTGAACGTCTTCAAAACCACTAAAATGATGATAAGATTGACATAATTGTAAATGCCCTGCGGATAATTTGTCATCCTATTTTCTTTAACTGTCAAAATAATGTGATTTTGAAACAGTCTACAGCCTGGACCGTCTTCTTGATTCGTTATCATATAGAGTTTAAAAATCATCATAAATGTTGAATTTTGTTTTTCGCTATATAGAAAGGGAATATTAACAGTATTTTCGTTATTTTGATAATTTAAGTTTTAACAGCATTGGTGTTCTTGAATTCAATCACCACTCTTGGTGTGTGGGTTTAGGTCTGATATTACCACTGTATTAAGGACACCTCGTGTTTTCACTATTATCGTATAATAGATAGAGACTGTTTACTTCCCATCGTGTGTTCACTACTCATCGTGCATTACATACTGATTCTGCATTCACTATCCACCGAGTATTCATTACTCTTCTTGCTTTCACTACTCATGCTTTCGCTACAAGTCTACTCACTATTCATCGTGTATTTACTTTTAATCGTGTATTGTCTGCTCTCCATCGTTTATGAACTACTCATAGAATGTTCACTACTCATATTCACTATTCATCGTGTATTCACTATATCCATCGTGTACTCATCACTCATTGTGTATTTACTATTTATTATGCCTTCACTGCTCATCGAATGTTCACTACCCATAAGTATTCACTATTCATCGTGTATTCACTACTTATCGTGTATTCATTACTTATCATGCCCTCAGTACTCCTCGTGTATTCTCTGCCCATTCCCGTGTATTCCCTTAGGGGCTTTTCTATCCATCGCTGTTCACTCACAGCAATGTCTTCACTATCCGCGCTACACAACATCGTGTATTCTGTATCAAATCGGTTAGATACTAAACTGTTTATTACTTACACGGCATTATTCCCGTAAACTTTGATCGCTTTGTGTTTGAAATAATGTTACGCACTTTATCGATAGATCTGATTTTTAATAGGCTTTTCTTGTGATTTGTCGTGCTGAGTACTGTTTTGTTAGCTATTCACTCTTTTATGCATTTGTATATGAGCTCAATCAATGAAAGTAAAAATGTTTCATCTGAATTTAACAGACCACTCCCAACAAATCCCTTTGTAACTCCAATGGCCATAGTCTTTTGGAGTATAGAATGAGGCGAGGGAAACATGTGGTCACGACCATTGTGATTATTTAGCTGTGCTAACAAGTAGCATTATACATTCCTGGGAATTTCTGAAACTACCCTGAAGTCCAACACCTGTATTGATTATTAATGTTTTATTCGTTTGAGGGATTATTGCTTCATGCTATGTCTTTAGCAAACTGTCAGTGCCCAATAACAGTTCGGAAACCTCCTAAATACACTGTACAACCATAATATATACGAAGCCGTATTTTTATTCTCCATAATTCTAGATGTATAAAAATCCACTCTATGCCCAAATGTAGGTCATTGGTGCTACCTAAACTCAATAAAAAAAACCACCACTTGCATAAACTATCATGATAATAGTGGGTCCTTTAACGTAAAATTGATGGCATTATGCATGGAATATTTAGTTTTTTTGAGGACTAGTATAACTGTTCTACAACTTTCCGCCATGGTTTCGGTGATGGTGGTAATCTATTGAAGAACGTAATGAACCAATAACATCATTACCAATGCCAAACCTGAAGATGCTTTGTACGGTGTATGTGTTGGCATCCGGTTGTCATCGACTGAGATACACTGTCTTTCATCTCATGTAGGTTCTGTCCATCCCAGACTAGATACACGCATCTTGTGATTTCTCAATCTCTGTAAAATTCAATCTGCGAACATGTGCAACTAACGAGGGCAGATGGTCTTCCGAAATAGCACTGTCTACAGATTAACCGGGGGGTCTGGTAGATCTTTAAAAAGACTGGAAATTGTTTGACATGCGCACAAGGGACTCAGAAAATAAGTTTTCTAACATCTCTATCCACATTTATTAACAATAGCTTTGCATACTGAATCAATTTATGGTCTCACTATAATTTAAATTGCACGTTTATTTTACTCCAGTAAACCTTTGTAAGCTTGCCGAATTAAAGCAGACCGACTCGTGCTAAAATATGAAGGAAAACACTACAAATGGTCTTTATTAATCGAAAGTTGACGATTAAGTAGGATGTTGTAGACCAAAATCACAACTCCGAGAAACGACAAGATACGCATGTTAAGTTTCTATATTTCGGTTTATTAAACCATCATCAGGAATGACGAGACAGTCAGGTAGATGTTATCACTGGTCTTATATTATCCCACATATGTTGTAACATTATGTCTTAGTTCGCATGCAGATTCATCACATAAACAGAACACGGAGGCAGATACACGGATGCAGTCAATATCACTTCAGATATTCCGGTTTCCGAACGGACTTTAATCAAGAGCTCTATGTATAGGTCTATATGTATGGTACACATGGAGAGATTTTCTGTGGGAGTGTGAGAGGGGAGATTTTATATGATTTATTAAACTTGCCTCGTAGGCATTTAGAAGTTGGATGTCGTAAGCCATGTCAGATAAACATGTATATGGATTGCAACTTCTCATATCTCATGGTTATTGCTTCCAAACAGTGTTAGAAGCTTAATAAGGTCTTACCCATTGATGTCTTGCATTGTCTATACCGATGTATATTACGCTAGCTACTAGTTAAACCACTGTTACTACAATACATTATATCTGAATGTCAGTTTGTATTCTCTGGTACCTATTTTAATTCGGCTTTCTTTCAGGATAGGACAATTGTAAAATAAATAGTTTAAATAGTGTAGCGTAGATATTAAAAGGATCTACCATAGCGCAAAAATTGGTCATGGGTTGAAAGACTGTATTGAATAGTGGTGTACTGGGTGTATGGGATAGACTGTATTGAATAGTGGTGTACTGGGTGTATGGGATAGACTGTATTGAATACCTATTTTAATTCGGCTTTCTTTCAGGATAGAACAATTGTAAAATAAATAGTTTAAATAGTGTTGCGTAGATATTAAAAAGGATCTACCATAGCGCAAAAATTGGTCATGGGTTGATATTGAATAGTGGTGTACTGGGTGTATAGGATAGACTGTATTGAATAGGTGTACTGGGTGAATGGGATAGACTGTATTGAATAGTGGTGTACTGGGTGTATGGGATAGACTGTATTGAATAGGTGTACTGGGTGAATGGGATAGACTGTATTGAATAGTGGTGTACTGGGTGTATGGGA
>JAQQZZ010131995.1:0-13721 GCA_030265115.1 Mopalia vespertina | reverse complement strand
ATCACACGACACACATCACATCACATTACAATACAACCCAACACAACACACGACACACATCACAACACAACACACGACACACATCACAACACAACACACGGCACACATCACATCACATTACAATACAATACAACACAACACACGACACACATCACAACACAACACAACACACGACACACACCACAACACACGACACACATCACATCACAACACATGACACATTACAACATAAACAAAGCTCTTGGTTCATTATATGCTTTTCAGCAAATGTTTGTAACATACAATTTTAGAACGAGGCCGAGAAAATAATTTGACTTAACAACTTCAGGCATCCACCCGAAGTGAATGCAACTGTTATAAATTTATAACATGTTTTATATTTCTGCGATGTATTAATTGGTTATCGCATTCTGTATGCCCATGTTACTCCAAATGTAGTTAATTAACAATTATGTACAGGTATGTAGCCTACCTATTTGAAAGGGGTCTGTATATTCTGCCAAATTTCGAATAAGTTCTACTTTTAATAGGGCCCAGTAGTGCACACTATAAGTCCCAGATAGAAATCCAATAGGACTGTCTAAGATTTTTCCTGACTCTTAACCAGTCTTGAGAGTAGTAAATACAAATGTTCTTTGAACCAGTAATCTTGACCAAAACGGAATGTATGCAAGCTATCTTCCAGACCGTGGCATCATGTCAAAATTCGGACAGTCATTAAGTATATGTTTTGACCGACAAGTAGTCGAGTGTAATACCAATCGTATCAAATGTTATTTTCATTTTGATTCGAACTGACAAAGCCTTGGAATAATCATGTATAATCACGTTTTCGGACGAAGACCAGGATGTGGTGGTTAGTTACCAGTAGGCCTAGTCTTAGTAACAAATTGACCTTGCTTGAAATCAAACCCAGAGCTTTTGTTAACATCGTGGTATCAGTCGTTTCCTCATACAACTATTGGTTTAACTTTCAAACATTTACAATGTGTGACACAATTATGCCCATCGTGTTGTGTCTTTAATGAAGAACCCACTAGTAATTGGGGGCATATGGCTTAAACCAACGTCCGGTTTGCAGTCTGATTATGTTGAGAGAACACCATTTCGGTTTGAATATATTCTTGTTTAGAAGGTTTGACAGAGTTATCCCCGTACAGGAATGGGAGAAACAAACTCCAGATTTCCGCTACACTCTTAGAAAAAATTGTCCTTTGATGGGGTTTTTTTATTAAAAGAGGATGGTTCTATATGAAACCATTACGAAAAATATGTTCTTTGATATAATTCTTGGAACATTTGCTGTGAGGGTTCTCTATATCGCAACAAAGGGGTCCACCGGAGCCATAACAGAAGAACATGAAAGAGTTCCATTATAGCAATATTTTTCTAAGAGTACAAATAGGCAAAGGTACACCAAAATGTTGGATATCTTAGCCGACAGGCCGCTTAAATAAATGATTCTCTTATTTAAACCTGGCGACTTATTTAAACTCATTCTCTATATGTCTTCTGCTATGTTTTGCTTTAACATATGTATTGTGTTATCGTCCAAGGCTGGCGAGTATATTTGCTATGAAGGTGTATTTTGTATTAGACAATTTGTGTAATCTATAATGATCACCCACAGCTTTTGTTTGAATTGTTGCCCTTGGTTTCATTTCCCCGTTCCATTCTCCTGCCTTCATACTACTAAAACATAACAATAAAGCATGTGTTACATCGATTAAGCCTCGTCTTGGTATGGTAAAAAAAATGATTAAAATCAATAAACTTATAGACAGAAAATGTATACTCTGGTATTGAAATTGACAGCTGTGAAATACTGCAAATGAACATCAGTGTAAAATGTTTTATCTATCACGGTGTCTGTCCTGCTTAGCAATGTGTAATAACGTAGTTGTTGTTCTTGTTGTTGTTGATTGTACTTGATTTGTTGTTGCAAATCCCTGATGTCTAATGTAACACATTCGGCTTCAACCAAGTAATGAACCCTGGATTAAGAGTACAAAGATCGGTACATTGTTCAAAGAATTCTGTTTCAACAAAAGATTATCACAAGTTGGAAGAACTCCCGAGCTCGAATAAACATACACAATAGAAAGCTTTGTTAATCTAGAAAATGCTTTTGCAACAACCTGGAAATATTCTAAGTCTGGTCGATTAAATATTCCGTCTACAAACTTGCAAGCGAATGACGTCGGTAACATTTAAGTTACTAAATGAAGAATTTCCAGAACTCATTGGCCAGCACATACTTCATCGTTTACTTTAATACTTGGGCTTCATTGTTTATATGCCTTAAACAGTATACCAAGGCCGTCCATTGGCTTACTAGATCCAATAGCCATTACATTGCTCAGATTTTCTTGTTTGTTAGTTCCGTTTACGCCGCATTGAAGGTTATTTCAGCCACGTAGCGGTATCATGGATGACAATACCAGTTAATAATAAACGGTGCACCATTAAAGAACATTTCATTGTTGCCCCTAGCCGTGAGATCAGCAGGCTAACAATTAATGCCCTATAGCTTAATATTATATTATTTAAAGGTAAGAGTTATTAGTGCACCATGTCTTATAACAGTGATCGTATTCACCTGTCTGTTCAATCAATGCTGTCAGTTCGGGAGGTTTTTCCGTCGTGGCATATGTTACAAAGAATTGAAAAGTTTTGTAGTGTAATTGTTATCCCTACATTTGTTTTACGCCATTAGTTGGTGTCATTTAATCCAAAGTTTTTAAATCGAGTTCTGAAGGCTGTTCATGCGGAAGTTTATTGTTACAGTTGCTGTCCAATAAAGCTCGAAAGCAAGCCCTTTATCGGACGATCACTAGCTATTATTGACCTGTTATTGCGACCCATTTAAAGAGAGTTTTGCAACAGATAAATTCATGGGAACGTTTCATCGCAAATAAATCTGTTTCCAAAAGCAAACCCTTTATAGGATGATACCTACATCTATTATTGACTTGTTTTCGTGTCCCAGTTAAAGAGAGTTCTGTAACTGTTAAACCGAAATGAACGTAGTATCGCATATAGGCCTAAATCTGTTTTCAGGATGCTAACACTGGATAGCCTACTTATGTGACAGTTGGCACTTTTGTCCACTGTCTGAATTTGTGGTGTTTGTTGATATTGTGTGGAGAAATCGATGACCTATAAACAGATATTCTGCTCCGATGTCCATATTAACGTTATGAAAGGTGTACAGAAAAAGGTGGATCCGATCAAATATAGACAAAGTACAGCCGCACGCTAAGACAAGCCTTATGTCAAAATCATCAAAATGCACATTTTGCTTTTTTCGAAAATGACTGTTTAACCATCAGTAGACCCACCCCTCCTTCTTATAGTATAACAGCACCGCACCATGGAATAAACCTTGTTGAAATGTTGAATCGTCATGTGTTTTTGGTCAGGCTGTTATTTTATATGAGTATTTAATTATCGAGTTATTATACCAATATGTACCAAGATTAATACGCATAGAGTAAGGAAGAAGTACAGGGCATTGCAATAATATGTATTTGTATATATATTTAAAATATATATTTACCTCTTATATTCTATTGAAGAATATTTGTACTAATACATATTTGTCTATTTATCAACCTATTAAACGTTTGACAGATATAAAATTTTACAGTTTGTTTGTTTTTCAAATAAATTACATATATTAGAAAGACAAGCATTTAGTCTTAATATCTTCATCCCACATTATACATCCACCTAAACTACTACTCCTGTAGAAAGCGCTAGCTATGATTTGACGTTGAAAAGAGCTAATTTGTCGACACAACATCGGACAGTAACCTAACAAACTGTTTTGTGGCATTCTGAACATCATTGCTAAACATACACAGGGTGAGGTTAAAAGATTGCTAGATGTCGGTTTAAGGGGCTGGGGAGACAAATAACAATGCTAATGTGATGCCGAGTGGACACGCTGTAAACAGTAGTTATATACAATGGTGGTCGGGGTACTTTGTTATGTTTTTTATAATCGAGTTAGAGCTAATTTGGTAACTACGTTTCATGATGGAATTTTACTATCCTTTCAGTCTCTACAAAGTTTACTGTAGTTCCATTAAGTTCGAGATCGCAAAAAAAAATAGTGGGTCTCTAATTAATTTGCAAAGTATGGTTGTGAAATCATTTCGGTGACTATTTATATGATAATTGGCAAAGTTATAGAGACATACACGAACTGATGTCCCCTCCTTATTCGAGCTTGAGTTGTCGTCAATGAATGGTAACCACACTCCGAACACATGTGTCTTACGTGGTATGTCCTGTCCATAGACGCTCATGATTTTATTGTTTTTGTCTGGTTTAGAAAGTTATTATTTACACTTAGAGATATTTTTGCATGTGTTTTTGCATTAAAATCAAGCTTTTTCTCTTACTGTCTATTTCTCCTTTGAATAATGCGATATTTGTTGTAACAAGTGGTATAAATATGTCCAGTATGTTGGGTTAATGAGTTGGGCGAGGTCAACTGTATTCACACCAGCATATCGCACACATGTTTATTATGCTTCGTTTCTGAAACGGGTCAGTGATTTTAGACTCATTGTTTTTAATAAGGGTCACTTGAATGTCGCACATATGCCATCGCTTTACCTTTACAAAGGTCAGTCAGATCTTTTGAATTTCGAATCATTCAAATTTCGAACAAGAGCTTTGTATTGTTGGGCTATTGATAGTTTAGTACCACATTTGAGAACAAATAATACTGGTTCTTTTTTATACAAAATTATTTTAACATGTATTTAGGCTGATCTATAAATAATTCAGGTCAAGCGAAAGCCAACAAGGTCAACTGATCAGTTCGCACGATCTTAAAGCGAGATTTATAGACAAATATTTAACAATTTTGGACCAGAACATCTAAATAGGCGTGAAATTAGTTTTAGAAAGTTTGTTTTCTGTATTTTTTGGTTTTATTCTGACACATACTCTTTTGTGCAAATAAATACGGTACCACTTAGCACCTTTTTACTGTGTGTTAAAATGTTGTTTCAATGATCAAAGGGAATTCTCACCTGGTTTATATAGGATGTAGTGGTTTGGGGTTAAAATGTCAGCTCACCTTGATGTCCATACGATTTGTTGACATTTTCTTGACACTGAATAAAAGTCCAGTTTAAGAGACAATACTATATGTTCCTTGGAAACTAACAGTCTGTATTAAATTAGTTGCTGTGGTCTGCAATTATTCTATTATTGTAGAAAAAGCTGTGAACTGTTAAACACATATCAGAGCATTGGTTGAACACTCTTCGAGTCTGTTTGTGTTCTTTGTATGTAACCAAATTACAGCCGTATTTACCAGTGAGTGATGACTGGACTTACTTTATGACTTACTTTACCATCTTGGATTATTCCCTGCTTCAATTTCTTGCGATTTTAGTATTTTTCTCTTTCTTGTGTTGTATTCTACCTTTGAATTAATGTGACCAATAGCTCAAAGACATTTATCGTAACCATTCAGTCTTAAATATTTATTTTGATTATTTATCTTCATGAACGGTACTAATGTTCAATTCGCGAATGTGCATTGTAATTGAGTTTATGAGATAAAATTCCCGTTTGTTTCAATGTTCCCAGTGACTTGAAGAGGTCGGATTACCTTTCTTCAAAGAGAAAGTATTCCCAGTTAAGTGTTCCAAACAAATTAAATAAATGAAACACGTGAGTATCCTTCCTATCTATATCCATTCGACCTACAGTATATACCACGTTTTCCCCAGTTTTCCAAATCAGACTGTTGTTACATTAAGTGTACCATATGTGGCTGTTACCTATATAATGTGTTTGCCTGGGGTGTTCACTAAAATCACTCTACCTGAGTCACCTGGTGATGCAGACATTGTTTGTTCATAGTCTTGTTCGGTTATTGCTACTTTCTCTGTTTTGTTTTGGTGTGTATGTTTGCTCGGGGTTTTTGTCTTTCATGTTTTTGTCATGTTTCAGATTTCCCTTTAATTGCTGTATGTATCTTATCGTCTTAAGTCTGTAGTACTTATTTCCGATATCACAGGAGCCTATAAATCACCAATGATACCGCTCAGGAAACCGTGTATGTTATGTGTGTAGCCGATAAGACACGTCCCGACTCCCCATATGGCAGCTATTAGCTTAAGTTTGAACAGGTTCTCATTGCTTAAACGGGCGACATATGCAGAAATTATTTAATACTATGAATGTAACTTGCTGGTGCCAAAAATGGAATTGGCTTTCAAGAGCACAGAGTGAATGCCAGCAGCCAGGGGGTTTTGTGCACTACACGAACTGAGCGCCAGCATGCTGTCTCCAGTAAGAATCCTTTATGAAATACATCACAATTGATGAATCGACGGAGAAAATCTAGATAAACTAATCGAATGGGGATATGTATTAACAATCAAACACAAAACCTTTTAATCTAACTTCTAAAATGTAACAGAATGAAACCATAACGGTCCAATACATACACAATACAATTATAGTTTGTAACAGAAAAAAATTTTGATGAATTCTTGAACAACTGGTGGGCACAAAAGCATTCAGCCTGTCGCGTTTATGTTTTTAACCACAACCGCTACCATAACACATTGCATGCCAGGTCATTGATATCAGGAAAAATACCAATACTGCATTCCAAAGGCCAATTTAATTTTAACTCAAATATGTTGCTAAAATCAATATTCCCCTTGGTTACCAGAAAGATAAGTTAATTTATTAGGCTAGCACCATCACCATCAGATAGATAAGTAACAAATTTAAATAAGCCCTCTAAAATCGATATTTGAGGATAAAAACGTATTGAAGCGCTATTATTATAGTGCAGCATGGTTTAAACTTGATAGCAGCTGTCGTTCCACGGCATTACTCACCTAATTCGATAGTGTTGTTTTCCAATGTATATATTTACTACTGACTTCAATCTAAATAGACCTGTTTATCGAAACATGACCGTTCTGGAAACGCACATGGTGCCATGGTAATGCAAGAGTTATCTACCGTCCTATTTTGATGACCCACTGACCATCATCACTCACCTTACACTAACTACTGAAATTCCACTTTGATATTTATTCTCCTCCTATCATGTCCCCAACCCCCCCCCCCCCCCCCCCCGCCCCTCCCTTTCTCATAATGCACAATTATAACCAAGTCTTATTCATTATTTTGTATTCACAGATTGAAGTTAATATTGTACCTACGTTCATTGTAAACGTTGATTGTGTCTTTGTTTGTGTGATTGAGGTTCAACGGCGAACTGAAGGTTATTTCATTCGTATGACTTTGTGCCAGTCCAACAAGTGAAGGAAACCACTCCCGACGACACTGGAAACAGTAGCAAAAATACCACAAACACCTCACAAAATAGCCACTCCTCGTTATCCCTTAGTTCAGAGAGCATCAGAACAAAAGGAATTTCCATAATAGCGAACCGAAGAAATACTATATCCCCTAATGGCGCCTTAAAGAAAGTAAAAAAGCCGGAGTATTTTTCTTGATGGTACCTTAAAAAAAGTGAAATCAGTCTTCTTTTTCAATGGTGACTTAAAGAAAATGAAATCCGTCTTTTCTTTAATGGCGACTTAGAGAAAGTGAAATCTATCTTTTCCTCAAAGCTGACTTAGAGAAGGTGAAACCCATATTGTCCTTAATGGTAACTTAAAGAAGATAAATTCTTTATTTTCCTTAATGGTGACTTACAGAAAGTGAAAGCAATCCTCGTTTCCAACGATGACTTAAAGAAGGTAAGACCCACCTTGTCCTTAAAGGTGACTTAAATAAGGTAAGACCCACCTTGTCCTTAAAGGTCACTTAAATAAGGTAAGACCCACCTTGTCCTTGTAAAATCGATCTTTCCCTTAATGGTGACCTAAAGCAAGTAAAATCCATCTTTTCCTTAATGGTGGCTGACAGAAGGAAAAATCGATATTGTCCTTTGTTGTGACTTACGGAAAGTTAACTTTATCTTTCCTTGATGGGTCCGTAAAGAAGGAAATTGCAATATTTCCATAAATGCTTACTTAATGATGTTTAAAGAAATTTCCTTATACAGAGTTAAGAATATCAATAAAATGTCCTTGCTTGGTGACTTAAAGAAACGAAACCCCACTTCTCCGTTAACGGTGATTAACAGAAGTAAGAAAGTTCCCTTTATAGTGTCCCAAAGCAATAAAAGTCACCTTTCAGTTAAAGGTGACTTCAAGAAATTACAATCTACCTTTTCCTTAATAAAAATAATTGGTCCTTAACGGTGACGTTAAGAATCGTAAACCCATATTTCTGTTACAGAAGGTAAACAAATTAGCATTTTCCTTAATGGTGACTAAAAGGAGCTAACAATTACATGTTCCTTAAAGGTGGCTTACATGATATAAAAATAACATTTCCTTAATGGTGACTTACAGAAACTAAAACAACATGTTCCTTAAAGGTGACTTACACGATATAAAAAAATAACATTTCCTTAATGTTGACTCACAGGAGATTGGTGATTTCAAGAAGGTTAAGCAAAAACTCTCCAATAATGGTACAAAATGTTTTCATTGGTAGTGAATTAAAGAAGGTAAATCTTTTCTTAAATGGTGATTTGGAGAAGTTAAAACCCAGCTATGTATTGAGATTATAAAAAGATTTGATTAAATGTTTGGTTCAATCTACGCGCACCTGAAAGAACCTTGTGCGAAGTTTCATCTATAGTGCGTGTCCTGACAGCAACCCATGCTTATAACGAACGATTGTTTGAAGAGTTGTATTGACTTGCCTACTCCATGTGAACATCATTAAACTGGGGAAATGTCAAGAACGGCAAGTTTGTTGGGAAGGCTGGTGTATGTAGAGAATGGTAGCCTGTAAATATCATTATAAATATACATGTTTACCATTATAAATATAAGTTGTCCTTTTAAGATTGGTAACATACGTTGTAAAACGTATGTTTGTATAATCTACGATATATCCAGAATATCAAAACCATACCAAAATTTGTATCATCCAAATGTACAATTTCTGTCTGATCTTTTGGCACAAATTAAGTTGGATTTAGAAAGAGGTTATACAAATTCAAACAAACTCTAACCACAGTCAGTGATGAAGCTGTTGAGGTCGCACTCCCTTGAGTTGTTCTTACATGTGCTGGTTATAAAACTTTTCTGGATCTTATCGTAGCTTCAATTAAGGTCTTTTGAGTGTTACTTTTCTAAATCAGACCGAAAGGGGAACGTGAAAATATATGCGCAACTAATAAATTCTTTGAACATATCTGCAAACTCGTTGAGTAAGGTGTTAGGTACGATTCGTACCATGCTCCGAGGTTGTGTTCAGCTGATCACAAGCAAGAGTTCTCAAAATTATAACCTCGGTTTTCGACTTGAAGTCAATTCTGTTGAGCAGGAAGTATACTTGTGAGTTTAAACCGACTCCTAAAGCCTCTGCCCCATGCTGCATTTGGTTTAAAAACTTATTTCATAATCCAACAAGAGATCCACTTAATGTTGATGGTTTATATCCCCTTTACATCATTAATTAATTGTATACCAAACATGGATAAGCCGGAGTCCAAGAGGGGTTACAGAATAAAGAATGCCCCCTACCCCTTTTTGTTTTTAAAGTTCAGAGAAATCTAGTATGTGGCCGATGATGATTGACATGACTTGTGCAGAGGGTTTCTAAAAACAAACATTGTCAGTGTATTACTTTCTCTCCTCAGTGTTGAATGTACCCTAATAACTAACATGTCTTATGTAATCCTTGACGATTGTTTTCCGACACGTACTTTACTATCGTTAAATAAAGAGTCCGTAAAAACTGTATTATTGTATAACGTTGCACCGTTTACCCTTAAGGAGTGGACAGTAGACAGGTTAAACGTGAATATGTCTTTTCAAAATGCCAAGTAGTCAAACAAGTTCAGTATAACGTTAGATTTCGGCCGTACATGAAGTCATGATTAAGTGTATGTACACTGCCTAGTAGGCCATAAGGGGGACGGGTGGTGCGTGTTTGTGTTTAGTTTTTTTTTTTGTGGGGGGGACCCTTATATATACTATAAAAATATGCAATGCACTATTTTTATTATGTATTTAAAATGCAGACAAAGGACCAATCGCATGCCTCCCCTGTGTCTCGAGTCCGGATCTTTTCACCTCCTGGTTATTGCGGAATGCTACTTACAAATTTTATATTTTATTTCTGGTCTGTTCGTTAAGCTTAAAAATTATGAACTAGAGATGTTTGGAAAGTTTATCCACATAGGTAAAAATGATAAAGAAGTGAAACGTTGAATATATGTAGTGGAATGATCGTGTTGCCAAAAGTGACTATGAATTTGGCGAGCAGGCCTCTGATATCAACAGTTACTCACTGAAGACGTTATATATGGGTTCGAATAGCCTGGATCCAGTTTTGTATTATTTTTTTTACAGGAGTTTTATTGTTAGTATTTAAGTAACTGTCACATTAAAAAACGAAGATGAGCAAACTTGCAAAGCAAAGGAGTCCTGTTTCCCACAGGATAAAAAGACGTATTCCTTAACGGATTTAACGAAATGCAAATATTTGAGGACTAAATATCCCTACTATCAGCTTTTGCGAAAAGTGCATGTCATCCTACGCAAAAGACTATTATAAAGGTTTAGGGCAGCAAATGTCCATCTAGAATGTCCACAAGGTAGACCTACGCAACATATTCGAGTCAGCTATGTAGATAGTATTTGTCTTTACACGAAGCAAACGTTACACTGAATGCCTCCACCGGATATCACACTCGACATCTTTACCTTACAGGGTCAACACTATACTGTATATGTGGTCCTTGTTTTATCAATCGGATACCTTGAGCTACAGTTGGAAGTTTAATTAAGAGTTCGGACTTGAACCGGGTCCTTTATTTGACAGAGTTGCCTGGAAATTTACTACTACTCTGAACTAAACTATGTGATTTAGTTACAGAAGTGGATCTGACAGTATTGCAACCTACCGCTCAAACAGACTTGAAATCATAAACCGAAACACGCCGAAATTGGATAAATGCGTTCATGCATTTTATACCTGTTTAGCATTTAAGCACTTTTCAATATACGGGAGTTTCAAATAAAGAGAACTTTCTGCAATTTGTATATAAAAATATTGGTTCATAACAGTATCGAAATTTCAGTTTAAAACAGAGGCCCGCTTCAGGTATTCATTATGAATATCTGAAAGTTCTTTTGATTTATAGTTTTAATTCAGACGACGGTGAAGTATTTACTGTCGTGGATTAAGTAGCTATCTAGACTTTGTCGTAATAAACATAGTAGAGGTTGATCAGATGTACACTTTTAGCATATGTCTGTTTCTATCTACTCTGTTTGGGCGTCAGGCTGCCCTAGTAGATGTGCAAATATTTGACTTTCACTGACAAGACTTTTAACAAAAAATACACCAGGTAGGATCCACTACTATAGCTTACATGTTGGAGATTTTGTTTGCTCTGTGGTGAAGTAGGTATGTCTGAGATATGTAGGCCTCATATGTTGGATTTAAGACTGACTTACTACACCTACATGTAATTCTAGATAACGGTAATTTTATAAGGAACATAACATTGATACAATTTCACTTGATGAACATTAAGTCACAAACGATAAGCAACAAATGAAGATAAGCAACAAATGAAGATGGACCTAAAACGCCTCCCTGTCTAACACATGAAATATGTAACAGAAATACGAAGGTCTTTTTTAAACAATATATATATACCTGAGCTTAAACGAACATGTTTTAGTTATTAAAGTTATCTTCATAACATATATTGTATTAAAAGTTGGGTTTTAACCTATCAAAGGAGCTGTTATTACCGATAATTTGGTCAATTAAGCATTTTCAACGACTTGGACTAACATTGTGGTACCGTAACCGAATGCTACATCCACTACAACGATGGGGGAAATCGCTTCAACATCCACGCGAAATTGCTGAAATGATCAGTATTGGAATCCTTTTACTTCCGGTGTACCAACTTTCTGACGAGTCCTGGCGTCCTGACGAGTGGCTCCTGGCCGAGAATATAATGGATTAACTAATCAGAGAAGGAAGATAGAATAACAGAAGTCAGAGAACAATTGCCCATTGCTGCCTAAAATGCGGTCAACTAAAAAGACATACACATGTTAATCACTATTTCATATTTTTCTCCGATTTTAATCAGTTATTAATCTCATTAATGTTTTGGAAATAAATTAAGCAACAGATGTTTTGACTAATATGACCAGATTCAACAAATGCTATCCA
Source organism: Mopalia vespertina (assembly GCA_030265115.1). NCBI lineage: Eukaryota > Metazoa > Mollusca > Polyplacophora > Chitonida > Mopaliidae > Mopalia > Mopalia vespertina. Next base: position 1,445 of record JAQQZZ010131995.1, on the reverse strand, counting down.
ACCACTATAATACAAAATTGCCTTGCTTAGGTGGTCGTTAACTACAAACATGCATATTACAATGGCGAATATTGACGAATACTCAATTGTTTATACTTTTAATCAATAATTGTACAATATGAAATGTCAAAATTTAAGGGAAGTAAAAAGAAAGTCTTTGAGTAATAGTCCTCAACATTTATCAGATCCCCCACACGTAGACTCAGAAAACGGATTGTTGCGGGGGCTTGAGTAGCTTTGGGGGAGATTTATCAAAGATAAACATTGATGCCTCAGTCACAATGCCGAATTGTCCTTGATCGCGACACAACAACCCGAACATGTGAATATCTTACTGAGTTTCCACAAAAACAGTTCCACACCAGTGTTGTTTGTGAAGTTTGCGCTGGTATGACTCGTCATTTATGACATATGTAAATAAAATACCTGCTGTAAATTGAGAGATTTCAATTACATATTAACCACAAAGTTGATTTTTTGAGAACTCAAGTACATCTGAATTGTCAATCCTAATGCATTTGACCACTTTCGCCTACGTGAAATATTTTATTTCAAACATCTAGGTCTTGAATGAACATGTCATAATGCATGTTACAGCATGTCCATACTATTACGTAGCTCCAAATTTAAAACACCACGCAGTTATCAAACTCGGTCACGTTGGTTGTATAAGCTCAGGAAAATTGAAAATTCATGTCTGTCTGCCTATAATTATGTCCCTTCGATTTATTTATTATTCATTTATTTATTTATTTATATACCAAGAAAAATAGTTCTTTAATTTATTTATTTATTTTTCTTGTGTGAGGGAGAGCTTATCCTTTTTATTGTTTTTAATATTCCGGTATGGAGGGGTTTAACTAAACTCACCAGTGAAAGAGCGACGAAAAATACTTGATACATTATTATAAAATTATATTTTAACTATCTCCATCATCGGAGAAAAGGCAAATGCAAGTGATTGTTTGTTTGTTTGTGTTTGATGGTGTATACAGCCTCACTGAACTATTCGCACCATCACAAAATGCAAGGGGAAAATGTATATATGGCTTATATATAGGCCTAACTGACAATGGATAACCAAGGGAGAAAGAACAATAGTGACAGTAGGTTGAAAAAACAAAAGCTTACATTGAAGTGAGTGAGCAGCCCAAGCCGACAAGAAACCAAAAATACAAAGGAAATATAGACACAGGGTGGGGTAGCATTATATGAATTATAACCCAAGATAACAATGAGTGTTAGCTCATATTAAAAGCGTACATTATAGAAAAACATCCAAGGACAATGGGAATGTAAAGACAAAAAAGAATATACATGTATATATAATATAGAGGTGAAATTTAAATATTAAATAAATGCAACGGAATTGAAGAAATTGTGTTGTTTAGATTTGGTCGAAGATTGTTAATGTGAATAAATAAATTCATAAATATGAAGATTCA
>JAQQZZ010131994.1:0-28105 GCA_030265115.1 Mopalia vespertina | reverse complement strand
AAATTTGAATTATTTGCAACAAGTCATACATAAAAAAGGTACATTGTTTTGTTTAAATGAGATTTTATCCGAGAAACAGGCTTGTTTGATGTGGGGTATTTTTTATATACAAATCCGCGGAGTACTTTGGTTGATTTCCACGCATGCGCACAAAACATCCGGCGAACATTATACGTTTTCGTGTAATATTATTGCTTACATTCACCTCCGAGATAACTGTACCGGTACGGAAAGTGTCGAAGGGTGTTCCGACATGAAGCTATGCACTCGACCGGGAAGTGTGTGTTACAGAGTTGCCAAAGGTTGAATCTTCTGTGAACAGGACTCCCACTGCACATGCGTGTCATTGATTAAAGAATTAAATTGCTCTGTGTAAGAAATGATTGTGAAGCTGTATTGTTCATATTAGTAATCAAATCCGATAGACTAAACATATATCCATCATAGGGTATCAATTCTATTAGTTCACATAGCGTCAGGTAACCATGCATGGCTTGATCGCTCAACAACACTATCGCCCCTGGTCTGTGTTTTTTTTATCCATCTATCGTAAAATAGCACCCGTCTGTTCGATGTGATACCGAAAAGTTGCGACATGTATCCGAGTGTAGGCCTATGCATATAATCCCAAAGGCTTCGCTGTTACCCGCTTTAGACAATTTCATATATGTGCTCATGAATTCCACCGTGATGGAATCACAGATGAGACGAATTTTACGGTTTTAAAAATGAATATGAGAAAATTATGAAATTCGAAATGACAAGTCATGTGCTTGACTAGATGCTTGGTAGCTCCACTCTTATTGTCAATCATTCAACAATTTTAATCAATTTGGATTTCATCAGCACGTGACGGAATCACGATAAAATGGACACGCCATATTACCCACTAGAACATTTTTTTAATTTCGTCTGAATTAAAAAATCCCATCCTTTTGCTCTGTGTATAATTTTACTGAGTGATGGTTGCCGAAGTGAAAACATCCGCTAGAACACCCAAACTATACTTGTCGTTTCCAAATTTATCTGAAACATGATCGTGACGGAATCACAAAAATTATGAGACGGAATCACGAGTACGATTTTTCAACCGTCAAATCTAAGAACATCATCACTAATGCTCTGATCTTCCTGGGTATTCACAAAAAGACTAAGGTGTACTGGTTTGACATTCACAGGAGTGGAAACATTTAACAAAATTAAAAACATAAGAGTAGACGATTGAAGAAAATCTTGAGTATTTTTTACATGAAACTAAAAGCGTTTATTCAGCAACATTCACAATTTGTAAAGAAGGAAGTTTTTTCCAGTGATACAAGGAGGTATATGTGGTAGCATAAGCCAAACGATGATCAAAGTAGACAAATATGTTAATTGTTACATACCAGTAGCTTTTATACACTATTTTACAGTCCACTATATTAAGTAATATCCCATAGATCATTTGTGGGACCACAGGGGGCATACACAAAGTTAATTTATAATAATTTGATTAAACATATATTGATTGAGAAATGTTTAACTAACAGAGGCAATCCTTAGATCTTGTCAGATAAGAGGTAATTTAGAGGCACTTGTTGCAAATAAACTGTTCATTGTCATCTATGATTCCAGTAGCTTCAGCACAGGATTCGTCTAACCATTTGTTGCAGGTACATTTGAGCCAGTCCTCACTCTGTCCGTGGTATCCAAGGATACCATACAGCCAGCCACATGCTTCGCATTGATATTCCTTCCCGTCACCTCTGCTCGATATTTGAGCTTACGGAATATCAACTGATTCTCTCGATACATCATGCGTTTCATGCAAAGCCTTTCCAAATTGTTTAACACATGTGATTTACTGATATGGGCAAATTTGTAAAACTTAGTAGAAACTGTTCCGTCTCCATTGGTTGATACATCGTGAACATTTATGATACCATGAAATTGGCAGAGTGGAAGACCAAGTTTGTTCTAGACTAAGCTCATTACATTTGTCATCAATGTCCTTTTGTGTACAATGAATAACTTTGGCATGTTGGGTCGGTTCCTTGGCTGCATCTGCAAAAGATTGTGCATCAGTGACAACAACTTGCCTAGTAAGAGCTTTACGATGTACCATGCGCTTGATACCCCCCCCCCCCGAGGGCCTCATTGGGGCCTTTACCATGGCTGGTTGCCAGGTAATTCCCTGTTATTTTCGAATTAAACTTTTCCTCTAGATGTAGTATGAGAGCAAAGTTGTATCGGTTTTTTAACTGGCTGCTTGGTCCGTCCGTCCAAATATTGACATTTTGTACAAAACTTGCAGCTGACTTAATATTTTCCAAGGCTACACTGGTATACGTTGCAACTGCTCTTTCCTCGTGGTCCTGAACATCGGAAGCCACAACAGGCGAATCCCGACGCCCTCGGGTCCATACCATGATTGTGAAAATTGTAATTTGACGCTGCCGCCAGTGCGCAGATTGGATTTTTCGTCCTGGAATTTCGCTGTATAATTTTCAGCAAAATCCATCTGTAGTAAACAGCTGGTGCTGTCAGGGGCCTGGGTCTCCGCTTTGTAGTTTTCATATGATTCGGATTGTTTCCCTTTTATGAAAACATGCCATTGAAACTTTGGTAGCATATTTTCAACTTGAATAGGGCATCCGCCAGAGTGCCTTCTGTTTGACATTATTAAATAACCATCGATCGCCGTCTTCTCCCCACTGATAGCAGCGACAGGTTTGATCTATGTTAACCATATTGTCAGTAAATGTGGCATCAAAAATCTTACCATCACAGCATTCCTCACAGTTATTTGACATGCAATTTTCAGAAGATACATCACATACACAAAGGGTTAGGAATCCTTGTTTGGCGGAGCAATTTCTAGGAAGGTATTCCAGTAATAGAATAACATTATTGTGGTAGTTTCAACCACAAACATTTTGGGGCATCCTTGAGTTCAAAAGTATAAACTTTGGTCGAAGCGAAGCAAAAGAAGATTTCCCCACTGCATGTCCTGGGTTATCGCCTTTGAACAACTGGAAAACTTCCGATATAGTCACAGTAATGTGGCGTTTTTGTTGCTTTACTTTCATCCCATTCTCATCCCTCTGTGTAATTGCATCTGCTTTGCCAGGAGCCATTCTGGATATTGAATCACTTATGTTAAAGTTGTGAACTGTGGATTTGGTGTCTGCGCTGAGACCTGCCGTATTCTGTTTTGGGTAAATGGTTTTGAATTTAACTGACAAATACTTTGACGCAATACCCTGAACAACAGCTAAGCGTTTGTGTTGTCTTTTGGGCAGAGTGTGTTCCGCCCTTTGTTTTGCTTTGCCGTAAGATTGGGGATATTTAAATGGGGCCTAACCATCTTCATTGTTGCTAGCTGGGGTGTTTTTTGTTCTACTATTGACGCCACACACGTGTGTTAAGCTTGGTTCTTCGGTTGAGTGCTTAGACTTCTTCAGAAGACATATTTTGTCTTTTGACTTGTTTTCGGAGTCCGTTTGACGCCTTTATAATGCAAGTGCTTCCGGGTTGGATTTTAGCCGAGCACGTCGCTCACGCTGTCGTTCAGCGGGTGTATTGGGCATTCTGAAAGCACATATACATTTAGATTAATTTTCGTAAGTGACTGATTTTACAAACTTTTCGCAAAATAATTCATTAGGAATACTGTTAAATCAAGAAAGTGGATATATTGTATCTTACGCGTGATTTTTGTGGTAAATAGCTAATACAATTGACACCAAAACAAGGCGTCGTGACGGAATCCCCTAGCATTATTTGATTCCGTCACATTTTATGTGATTCCGTCACTTTTATTTGGGCCGTTCTATTAACCTTTTTGAGTGTAAAAAGTTTCTTATATAATAGTCCGAAGTAATTAAGCTTTGTTCTATAACAAGAGTTAGCATGCTAGCAATCAGTAAATTGTCAAAAAGAAAAATACCCATTTTTTGTGACGGAAACACCAAAATCACATGCGCGTCCATTACGCCAAGCATTGTTAAATAATCTGTCAATTTCGTAATTATTGTTGTGAAAAGCATTAAAAGGGATATGTCTATGCAAGGATAGACATTTTGAGATTAAGATAATATAACAGTGTATTACTTTGTTGAAAAATGAATGTTCCCTCAGTGCTAATTAGGTCAAACGACAGCATGTCAGGACTTGGAACATACTACCCTTATCCAGACGGCCTGAGGGAAAGTGGTGTGTCTTCAGTTGTTTTATACGGATGCCTCTACATGCCAGCCAGTGTCAGATATTTTGAGCATTTAATGGTCACATGACTCACATCCTAAAGGGGAGGGCACGTGTTTAATCGAATGTATAATTCATGAATACACTGCAATTAGTCATAGGAGGTAATTTGTGGTAAATGTTGTCCACAGTTTAGTTCTATAGTTATTATGAAATGTAATTGCAAATCCGGAACAACTATATCATATACATGTCTGGTGATGGGATATCCGGTTGCTTCAAGTAGGACTTCACAGAACCATTAATCACGTCTTTTAAATGTATTCGCATGGCTATCCTTCCAGTCTGTTTTCGCTGGACCCGTGTTTCTTTATTTGATTAAAACCGTCGTAGTCTTATCTTCATAATATATCGTATAGTCGGATTTATCAGGATTATATATTGACGTCGTACGCTGATATATGAAGGTTAAGGAACCCTAAAATGAACCTTTTAGGTCCACATATTTGCTCAGATTTATAAGATATGAATATATGTACTACTAGAGTGAGGTAGACATCTTTGACTGGCTCTACTTGTATTTATTACTTTTTGCACCGTAAGTCATTAATGCTGGGGTTATAAAGTAGTCCAAAATTCTGAGCAATCAACCTCGTCGTGATTATATATATTTGCAATCCGTTATAAAAAAAATATATTAGAGGTCTGGAGGAACATTATTTGTTTTCCGAAAGAGCAAAACGCGTCATATTTTACGATTGTGTTAAGTTTAATGCATTGTTTTTTCCAGCATAGCAAAACACAAGATATATTTTATGGCTGTGTGAGTGTGTAAAACCATGAATCTTATTCCGAGCTGCTCTACATAAAAAACAAAGGTTGACCGGGCCGCTACAACCAGAATCTACAGATACGCCTCCTGGCGAATAGAGGGATCAAGGTTCGAGTTGTCTCCCTCTGCAACAATTACATCCAACCAATCATTTATACGCTTACACCTGACCTACAATTTCCGTTATTGAACATCGGTGTATTTTTTCAGGTGGCCAATCGATTGTGTGTCTGACTGGCTGTATATCCTTGCTTTTTATTCCCGGACTAAAACTCTCGGTTAGCGGAATATAAAGTGTAATTAAGTCCATTAAGCGTAATGTTATTTTAACCTGACGATAAGCACCAATCAAAATAAGTATGTTCTTGTTACTTAGAATTTCATGCTAAATTGTAAACTGTATATAAAATGCTAAACGATATTAGCTTCATTGCTGTATTGCTATCTGAGCTAAAAGGTAACGTGGACTCGAATTGTTTTTGGTGATTTACCCTATATATTTAAACACTTCGTCTTCGTGAGTTGTATTCAGCCGCTGCGCTTTTTAAGTCAATTCATGGGTGTCCACTGACTACTTTCCTGGGAGGGACAAAGCCTAGCTCAGTACCACAATGTTTGGGACTGACATGAAAATGGTTTTGTATAGGATACTCCTAGATTGCTGGAAATGGTTCCATCGGTCTAGAATCTGGTGTAATAAAAGGAAAGCAGTTATTCACTAAAACCCATTACCAAAGTTTTTCTTTCAGATGTTTAGAATATTCAAGAAAATGTTTAGAGACCACATGTAGAATGTTACACGGCTTGAAATCTAGGCAGACATATTGATAAATGGTTATTGATTTGCCAATGCAAATGGAAATGGAGATTAATAACCATGCAAATAGTTGAATATGTTTTATCATCAAAATAGAAATATCGCAAATGTGGGAAATACACAAACATAGAATAACCTAGTGATGCGGTCGTATTTCTATATTGATACAATTTCTCACCCTAAGGCTTAAAGACTGGACAGATTAACAGACTTAATGCCGTTGCTCAAGATTGCACAAATTAGTGTGTAAGAATTGTTTTATCGTGAATTAATTTTAAAAAATCATGTTGGGATGAAAAATGATGTTCTGATTGGCTGGTTTGGTCGTGTGTAGTTTGTAAGGTGTAAAATAAAAACATTAATCACACTTTCCACGCATAGTTTGTCACCCATAACAATGTCACGGTAGATTATTGCCCCAACCAAGGGACAAGTTAAGAATCTACAGTGAATAGTATGGCTATAAACGGGTAGTGGGGGCTATCGGCCTACATGTTTTGTTTCGAGACAACCAAAAACTAAATCCACACATTTCGTATAACCCAATCCCGCGATTGCCGGGCCCACATCATGTGACTCTCTAATATGCCGGAGGGACTCGAACCCGTAAGTGGTACATCAAGGTATAGGGTCACTGGCCGACACGCCACCGCTGCACCAAGGCGTGGGCCACCACATGTCGAAGCTGCTCTGTACAGTTTATCTGCTCAGACAAACTTTTTTTTTCTGTTTGTTTATTGAAGTTTTTAAATTATTGTCTGTATCCAAAAAAGTTAAGATATACATTCTTTAGTCGTCTTGTTTGTTGTACTTAAATTTGTCACATTTCGTATCAATTTTCAGATGTAAAACGTAGACAATATATTTTAAAATGGGTTGTCTTCAGTCTACCCATAAGGTCCGTTCTCAGCCCCCGGATATCAACCGACTCCAGACGTATAAGCAGGAATTGGAACTACAGCTTCCAAGAGCACCGCTGGATATAAATAGAATCACTCCCACTATTCCGAGACCAGCACGAGTCCTCCCAGAACCTCCAGGTTAGTGTGGAAAAATGTCTCAAGTCATTAGGGTAAGTCCGTTAGGATCTGGATAGGTCCAATTTGATTAAAACCCGAAGCCGTCTTACCTCCATGCCTTACGTACAGCCCGTTTTGTCATAAACCAGGACCATTTTGCATACATTCGCAAAAACTTATTTGATGAAGCAAAGTCTCAGTCACCATTGGAAAAGTGACGTCGACGGTGAAACCTTTCACCCATTTATTGGGCGGGCATGCATGCCCACATATATATCTGCAGGTCCAGAACAAGATGTATTTAGAAACTTGTCTCTGGGAGTTTATCTATAGAGCATTAGATGATTCATGGGTTTTAATAAATCCACATCCCCGTGTCAGTGATTACTTATTAGAACTATATGGTGCGGTCAGTTATTGGCGGGACATGAACTGGAGTTCACAACGGTACAGCATGTTCAACAATGTATCAATGACCCTTGGTTTCAGATATAAAACTTTTTTTTATGATATAAAGAATGTGGTAGATAACGATGAATACTTGTAAATTTACACCAACAAGAAAAAAGACAAATATTTTAACGTCCTATAAAGATGGAGAACCATGCTTAACTCATCTCACATTTCTTAAATGTTACAGAGCGTGAAGTGATCAAACTTGTTGTTGCCCTGTATAGCTACGAAGCCATCACAGACGACGAAGTGTCGTTCCGGAAGGGGGATGTACTAGAAGTCTTTCAACATCAGTAAATATTTTGATAACTCACTGCATATACATATTTTGTCCCGGGTTGGTGTGGGTGTGTGTTTGGGTGCGGTGGGGGATGGGGGGTTTGGGTGCGGTGGGGGATGGGGGTTTGGGTGCGGTGGGGGAGGGGGGGTTTAATTTAAATCATTTATTTTCGTCCATCCAATGTGTTTTTAAAATTGATCACCATGATTGACAGTGAGCTTAACTACTTAAGGTCACATGGCATACCAAATCAAATTTTTTTATCGCTTGGATTAAAAGGACATCTGAAAATGAATTGTGAGTGTAATTTACCGTTCTCAACCACCTCAATTCGGTAAATCGTTGTTCTTAAAGGTTTAGTGGTAATTGGCATGCTCAAAGAATGATTTCTTCTTCCTCCTAAGAGGTTTATAACCATGATTAAATTTTTTGATAAAACCACATAAAAACAAACACAGTTAAACTTCAGAATGATAAGCCAGTGTTGATTGCGAATTTGACGTATCTGTGTCAGCCTGCCCCGCGTATCTTCCCTGTACAGTCTGTCGCATGTATCAGCTTGCGTATCGTATATCACTTGAATTATGTCCTTCTCACTCTTGTCAGCATATCAACTATTGTTTTCCTGACAGAAATTCATTAAATTCAGATTTATGATTAGATTTATTCAGAAACTGCTGAAAATATCAGTGATATGAAGAAGTTGAATTAACAAAACTAAATGTTGCACTCTGTATAATGGAGCATATATTAGCACACATGGTTGGTTGTCAATAAACCGAAAATTTGGCAATCGATTAATGCAGTCTTGTTTTTATTGTTGTTGTTGCTGTGAGTATAATTATTTTTGAAGTTTGACCGTAAAGCTATTATTTTTCTTATTTAAGGGGTGAATCTGACTGGTGGCTAAGCCGTGTAAAGAATACAAGTTTTGTAGGATATATTCCTAGTAATTATGTAAGCGAAGAAGAGGAGGATGAGGAATCACAGGAGTAAGTGTACTAGCTTGTTTAAGGGCTGCCCGACAAGCCATCTGCTCATTTGATATAAACCGGAAGCCGTCTTACCTCCATGACTTACGCGCAGCCCGCTTGGTCATAAACCAGGACCATTTTGAATGTCGTAATATTTGCTTAAACGGCGTAAATTGTGCAGTTGTCGTCAGCGAATAACAGCTGTATAATTAAACAGGGACTATGCTATGATGTCATTCAGCTGTGGATCAATCCAATTCATTTTTTGAAGATACCAAAGTCACCCCAATCAAACAAACAAACAAATTATAAAGATACTAACAAGTTTAATTATTCTTAAATGAAAATATTGTTAAATGTTATGTTGATCTACATTACCTTTTTGTCCACATATAGGTTCAGGTTAAATATTGAAAAAATCATTTAATAATTCGTTTATTCATATCTCAGGAAAACAGTGTTACTGTATAAATAGCTGTCACCTTGAAAAAAAAAATGATAAAATATACATATAATCGTATTTTTTCTCTTGTATTTTAATAAATAAAATATAGTGGGTGGTTAGAGGGAGCTTCGTGTTGCCCTGTAGCTCTCGGTGCTAAGGGGCAACGCGAAGGTAGTCTGCCTGTGTCGTCTTTCTTCTGCCCTATGTGATTGTTATTTTTTGCAATTGTTTGCAAACAGATGTATCGATGGAGGTTTCCTTCATCCGCATTTTAGTACAACGAGAAATCCAATTCTAACAAACAAATAAACAAAAACATTATATTAACCATTTTCCACCCTAAACTGACAATTGTTTTTAATGTAAAACCGTGCAGGCCTACTCACAAGAACATAACTTTTTGAGGTAGGCATTATTGAATGGGATATATTAGCTATAACCGCTGTTAGAAGCCTTATCAGGTAATACAAATACGGAGAGAAAAACGATTTTTATTATGTTTTCCTTCTGTTATTTCCAGCTGGTGGTGCCCTGTAGTTCGGTCCCAGGCCGAACGAATGTTATTGTCCACTGGATTACCTCATGGCACATTCCTTATTCGACACAGCACAGGTAAGTGGTATTCTCCTATTTCTTATATGAAGACTGATTTATTACTTTATTGGTATTTAACGCCAAACTTATTGTTTCGACTGAAACTACAAGAAAACCAAGGGAGTATGAATAGTTGGACAGTTTATATGCCGCGGTGTACGAAAATGTTTTTATGAGTTTAATGACATTTTTTATTTTCTATTTACAACCCGAAATATTAATATAATTTTAGGGTGGGCATTTCTTGTGGTTTAGCTGTGCCTCCATAAAATATTCAACTTATTATTCAATGAGTATTTGGTACAAAACAAAACGTTGGTAAACACTTACAAAAAACACGCATGCCTAAAAAAAACTAAAAAAAGACACGAATGCCTATCACTTATAAATGCTAATCATAGGTTTGTTTACAAATTCCAGATAGTGCTATGAAGGCCCTTTCAGTGCGTGTCCATGCACAGCCTTCCGGGAAGGCCGAGGTGAAGCATTTCAAAATCAAGCCCACAGACGACGGAGGCTGGTGGATAACATCGAAACAGATGTTCATTTCTTTGCCGGAGCTTGTTAGTTTCTATAAAGGTACGCATTGAAACTTTTATATATTATTTAACAGGGAACACATGTTTTGTCTGAGTCTGTTGTGGTCATTTGTGGTATTTAATAATACCTTTTTAAGATCTTCCCGCTAGGGGTTAAAATCGAAGTTGTGACGTAGCCATATATATATTGCACAATGGCGTCTACCCCATACGCCTACGTCATCACGTTTCTGACCAATCAAATGCGTTATGATTTTCAATTTTTTAAATAGATTTTTATCGATTTATTCAATATCAAAAGCAACATTTCAACTGTTAAAACACGTTTTTAAAAAATGATTTGTCACATGAAAATAATAGTTAATTAATACTTGAGGAAGTGTAAGTCTGGTAAGTGTATAAGGTAGTCAGAGCGGAAAAAAATATTCAAAACTTACAAGTTTAACTCCCAGAAGTACAATTTTTCTTTAGTTACCATCTGAAAAAAAATGCCACATAATTCAACACATGTCGTACCACTTGGCCATTTTGGACCAAACCTCTCATCTACGAGGAGGTGAGAATGTTAAAGTTAACTGTCATTTACATTCTCACCTCCTGTGCGAAATTTCCCAGACAACTCAGACAACTGTTCACAACCATTCTCCTTAGCGGACATATTCACTGGTTACTCTATTTCTTTGAAATACCAGTTCGCAGGTGGATTTATTCTTAATCTAAAACGAATATCTTGTTCCTATATTTTTCTCACATACTTTCTATGCCATTTGCATGGTCATTACCGACATGTCTGTAGGTTACCCATGGCAACTTGAGATAAGGATCTATTTAGAAACTTGTCTCTGGAAGTTTATCTAGAATTTTTAGAAATATATATACATAATAGTAAATACGCCCTGTTTGTAGTAGTCATTATGTGTATATGTTTAATAATGCGTATATACGACAGACAGTGTCTGCCTCTAAAGTCATTGTTGAATGCGTCCTCCTCTATTTTGGACCAACTCTTTGTCGCTGCTGACCAGTTTTACGAAGCCCATTTCGTAACAACCATGTGTGTTAAGCTGTCTTGTTCGCGTTGAATTAAAGCTGTAGCGATCTTTGCTGCATTCGGGACAGTCATAAGCACCACTCGTGGGGTTACTATTGGTCACAATTACGACTACAAACTAGATACACTCTATAAGAATCGAGTTGACGAGTTACATTTTCCACTCGTGGTAGCACTCGAATGGAGTTTACCGGTCGTGAAATCGTATGTACCTACTACCACTGGCAGTTGCCATTTTGGGCGTGGCCATCCCTGCTCATGACATCATGCGACTTACATTCTTGTGTGTTATGAGATAATATAAAGAGGCGCGTAAATTATATCACCCACATAATGTGGAGCGAATAGCTCGTAGTTTATTTCAACAATAATTAAATTCCAAAAAAGAAAAGAAAACAAAACAAGCACTGCCTACTTTCTTGTGAATTTTGTAGTAAAATTGATTCATGTAATACAAAGCGCCAGAAAACAGCGACTCGTTTGCGAATACACCCTCGATATTAGTAGGTTTAAGTTTACAGGTCACGAGCAGCTTTAGGAGACACGTGCTGAGCCATTGGTGTTGTTGATAGATTTAGTCATGTGAGCTGATGAGCCAATCAGGCAAAGCGAAAGCGTCCTCATGGTGGTTGTCCACTGTCCTCGTGGTACCTGTCCCAGAAAGTCTAATGTCGTGGACGCTACCCATATAATAGGTCTTGTGACGTAGGCCCCTAGTGTGAAAAGAAAGATATTTGATTGGTCAAAATCGGTAGAGTTCTTCTGTTTACTGATTAAAGAGCAATACATGGCTGATTGGATAATGTTACATTTTGATAGGTTTAAACAAAACCCAATGTTCAAAATCCAATTGTAAACTGGATATAGCTTGACTAGAACATTAGATGGCATAATTCAACACAAGAAATAATGCCCGTTTTACCTATATGCATTTTATTGCAGCCCGGCCTCTGCTTTACCTTACAATGCTCAGACGTAGAGAAAGAGGCAGTGAGGTTATTTGCGCCTGGCTGTCTCGACATGTCGAAGTGGGTTCTAACTCTAAGGTCTTCAGTTAGTCTCTGTGTTTGTATTGAACATTGTCGTTGTTTGGGTTAATACTCGGAGGTCCGTCGTATTAATTAAATGATCCTTTGCAAGGCATAATTAAACATCCAGCCAAACAAACCAAAATGTATCTCCTGTCTGTTTTTTGTATTATCTTTCAGTTAGCCCTGGTTTATGCTGTCGATTGACCCTCCCGTGTCCCAAATTGAAACCTGTCATCCCATTTAGAGAAATGGAGGTTGATAGAAATAAAATACAACTATCTAAGGAACTTGGACATGGGTTTTTCGGGAGAGTATATCTGGGTACGATAATGTTTTTAAAATTTTTATTTGATTTTGTTTTACTTTATTATTGTATTTACGCCATATGTAGATAGCACGAATATTTAATGAAACATTGACAGGAGCGAAATGGGACTTGTTTCATCATTTTATTTGTAATACCCGCTCATCATTAATGTGTCCCTTTTGTTGTTGTTGTTAATACATAGGAAAAATGAACGCCGTTCAAGATGTAGCAGTGAAGACACTTAAAGTTGACAAGACGGACAAAGAGGCTTTTCTTCGTGAAGCTAAAGCTATGCACGAGCTCCGGCACAATAAACTCGTTCAACTTATGGGCGTTTGCACCATCGGCAACCCGTTGTATATTATAACAGAATTGATGAGTGGCGGTGACTTGTTATCATACCTCAAGAAAGACCGTGGCAAAACTCTGGATATTTCCCACCTCATCGATATGTCTTCTCAGGTAGGTTAATTTTGAGCAATATTCCGATAAGCCGTCCTGGTGTATGTAGGCCCCTCAAGCTGCACTTCTTGATATATCTAGTTACAGGTACATTGCGCAGTTGCTAGATCAGGACGCTGTTCTCCTCGATGGTCAATTAGGCCACGTTGTGCAGATCGTACACTTTAACGGTTTATTATGTTACGGTGTGTATGTAGCGGTTTGTATAGCTGTAACTGATAGCCTTATATTTAAGTTTTTGGATGTTAAACAGTTCCACGCTAGGAATCCAAGCAGTGTTTGTAGAATATTGCTCTGATATATTGGGAGATGATGACAGAGATGTATTTACTGTTGCCGTATATAAAACGGTAGAGGCTAACCAGCACTGGACCTTCCTCCATCACAATCACAGTAATATGAATTCTTCCCGGTAAATGGAATATGAACATGAATCATTCTCCATGCATGCAGAGTTTTGTATCTCTAATAGTCTACCATAGCTTTGTCCAATTACATTTTATATGCCAAATGAAACTTAAAATCGCCCATTAGCTTGTTAGAAAAAAATAAATACGGTTCAAGTATCCGTTGCTTACCCCTGAACATTTATCTTGTGCAAGTCTCATCTTGCCGAGGACAGAACTTTGTGACGTCATGAAAATTTCAGCGGGAAGATAGACACAAATGACAGTGTAAAACCTTCTAAGTTGTTAAGCTCTAAACCATTTACCTGAACCCGTGTACCATAACGGAGTATGATTCTGGTTAGATCCAGGTTAAAAACGTCAGTCGATTGACAAAAAGGTTTGATTTTAGAACTCCTTACCCGCACTCATCTCGTAGGCCTACCGCTTGCGTATTATCAAAAACTTTCTCTAGCAACCAGCTACCGAAGTTGCCCCGTCATCTTTGTTACCTGATATCCATGCCCCTGTGTTGGTTAAAACCCATCTGGTACTATGTAAGTCCGATTGACAGAATCTGTGTCGCCCACAAGGAATAATAGGAATCGGACTACAACTTAAATGGCTACCACGGCTGACAGTACTATTGCATGCTAACAATATGTATTAAACGTGTGTGTTTTTTTAATACGGTATGAATGAAATGCCTAATATGAACCCGATTTTGGTTTTACCAATGGTGTTGTATATTGAACAATCCTCTAGTCGAAAACATACGTTCTAGTGTGTTTTAGTCTCATAAATGCACGTGTCTCGTCTTAACAAGTAGAATATCAGCAAATAGCCTTTGATGTTCGTGGGTATTGACCCTAACAGAATGACGTTTGATGTAACACAGCAAATAAACATAAATGGCGAAATACAATACTATTGTATGTTTGACATAGATCATGTGAAATGTCAAATCGGAAAACTTGTAATACATGAACAAATACATCCTGTTCAAACCTCAGCGTTTTGTATGCACCACTTGTTGGGCAACCCAAAAGTATTGTCAAATAAAGACGAGGAATCACCAACATCTGAGATGCCACAATTTTTATGATTTGTTCTGCCATGCTCTGTATCTAATTTTTGTATGCACACATTCAACTGGAAGTTTGCAACCACCCATATCAAGGGCATTATGTTTTTTGCGCGGTGTTAAACGCTCGCTGTGACAGGCTGCGCAGGAAATCCCACATTTCTCCGTTTTGCGCATTGAAAATTTCTGAAATATCTTATGAATCATGGGTAATAAGCTTAAAGTGTCTTTATAAAAGGAATCGTAAGCTTGAAGCTAGCCATTGCTGATCCGTGTCAAAGGTGGCTGGGTGCTGAATTAAACAGGCTTTCTCGTGGTTTCTCAACCGACTCGGAATTTGCAAACTTAATATACTGTAGTGTACACTAAAAGACACAGAGCCTTTAAAAGAAATTTCATTACATTTACCTCAATGCTGTTGATATCAGATAATTTGAAATTCCATACTCTATGAAACACATTGATCGACTTCTAAGGCAACCTATTACTGATTAGGAATATTTTTGTGTCTTTTAGAAAGTTAATATTAACACTATTTTTGGTTATTTTGGGATAACACTTTCTATATTTTGTAGAAGGATGACGTATAAGCATGTAAAGGCTATGTCTAATATCTTGGAGGAAAATGGGAAAAAATAACTCTTATGGAGAATACGGGCAGAATTTATTGAGTGAACATTGTCACGGTCGAGTTAAGTTTGCTGGGCGTTTCAAAGGCGTTATGGTATGGGCCTATTCGAACCCCAAGAATGCATCATGGCCGTTTATATTTTTGCCCGGCTTAAAAATAAAGCAAAACTATATACCAGTTGTCTTACTCTGAGTCGATCGAACTAAGAAAAAGAAAAATGTCTGCTTCTTAAGAAATTGTATGTCTCTGTTACAGGTTGCTTATGGGATGAGTTATTTGGAGTCCCATAATTACATTCACCGCGACCTACGGGCGGGTAATATATTAGTTGGAGCAAACAATGAAGTTAAGGTTGCAGATTTTGGTTTGGCGAGACTCGTCGGAGAGGAGACCAATAATATTTATCAAATGTCTAAAGGTATGTATACGATAAATCGTGTATAATTTGTTTTTGTTCAGAAAGTTTTTAAATTAAAACGTCAGTAGTATATATTTTATTGAGTTCTATGCCAAAAGAAGCTTTATCATACCTGTGAAATCGTTTTAAGCCGTGTTGTAAAATAGCCTATATAACACTCGCAATTAAGGCTGTTGCTCTGAAGAGGGTAGAGTTAATATTCTTTTTCATTTTTGGGGCAAACTGGTTTATGTTGTTTATTTCTTTTTCTAAAGCTGGGTTTCATGTTTGGGGGAACAGCTAATCCTAAAACACGAGAGGAAATCGGTATAACGGAAACACGAAAGCCAAGATTCGTAAAATCTTCATTGTTCAACTGAAAATAAACTATGGACGACACAATTATGGCTTGAATAGATGTCGAGTTTGTCAATATTATTCGCTGTGAGGACTAGAGCTTTATTGTCATATTATAATCAAGATTATGATATTCCCTTAATTTCAGAGGCTAAGTTTCCGGTAAAATGGACCTCTCCAGAGGCTGGCTTGCTTGGGGTTTTCACTATAAAATCCGATGTATGGTCATTTGGGATTTTACTTTATGAAATGGTGACTTATGGTCGAGTCCCATATCCGGGTAGGTTCTAGATACAGCGTTTAAGCGGACGAAACTGTGTTTTTGCTCTGCATCAGAATTCGATGCTTGGCTCAAATCTTGAATTTCGAACACTCACTGGTTTTGTTTCAGTGTAATATCCCATCGTATCAATTCTGTTTTTTTAGAGGTAAACATGCCTATTGTATGTGTAAAAATGAAACTACTGGTCTTTCTACAGAAATTTCAAGTCTACATTTATGGGGAAAAGAGTGAAAATTGTCGCATTTTAAACGAGGCTACTGTGTGATTTTAGAACGCGTTTGGCAGATTAAATGTGCCAGAAAGTTCAGTATTTCAATATTATTGGACAGTATTTATTGAACACATAATAGCCGGTAAGTGCCAACACTCCAAACTGGACAGTTTTGTGCACTCTAGCTCTGTATCTCTTAACAAGGTTACATTATATGATAGTCTTTTAGAGATAAAGAACACTGCATCTAGATAGGTTCCTTTAGCTAAGAAAATGAGCTCATGTGTCGACGTATTAATCATAATGCATTATTCCACTGTGCGTTTGCTAAACGAGTTATGATTATAAGATTCAAACTCACGAGATTTTAACATTTCTTGTTTTGTCATAGAAGGAAGTATCTATACAAGCCTCCTAACAATTGACTATCTATGGTCTAAACCACGCGGGATTATCGTTACTGTGGTATGCTCACTATGCTCAGACGTCATAGATGTGTATGGATATACACCAAAATTGTCAATTTTGTTCGCCGGAATTAAGCCTGTTTACCGGCGTATGCACAATATCCACGCTCTTATATAAATCTGCCTAATTCCATAAGGCTTTAGAATACACAAATTTAATTTATGAGTTCGTTGTGTTCTGAACACAAAAGACATTAAAACTACGAATGTGGCAGACTATGTTTATCAGTTTATCTGCAAATAGGCATGTAATGGTAACGATCGTATGACGTCCGAGATGCTGTGCGCAAGAGCATTCGAGGATTTCCTAGTGTGAACTATGTTATCTGTATTTGTTTTGGAGAAGGATATTTTGCCTTGTTTATTTAACTACTTGAACACTTGTACATGTAAATAACATATCTTCGTCATGGCCATTTTACACATTATGACATTAACGGCAGATGCATTGACTTCACCACAAAATAAGTGTTTGTCCACAAATAAATAATTTATGACTGTCAGAATTATTAAATAGACATTCAAATTTAGCCAAAGTGTCGGGCTTGTCGGGTTCAAACAACTTGTTACTTTTAATTTTAATTGTTTTAAATTTAAGACTTTGCGAAGTGATTCTGTTTTGTAGTTCATGAAAATAAACAACTGTCGGGATTTTGTAAAGGTGCATACTCACGTGCGTTCGATCATAGATAAGGGGATGATTCCCGCATTATGATTGGTCAAAAACAGGCTACAAAACAAGTCGATCAAGGAAAACCGCAGAAAAAAGACAGAGGATCCCACCTCCCACCCACCCCACCCCACCCCTTCCCTTCCCCGCCCTTCACCCAAAACGGTGAGAATGCACCGTGATACTCAATTAATGGGTGATTGTATCCTTTGAAACCGAAGACATTTTAATGGCTTTGGTGACCATTTCATTACAGGGATGTCTGGTCATCAAGTGTTGGAGAAAACTGAGACAGGATACCGGATGGAAAAACCTTTTAACCATAATTGCCCGGATGGTGTGTACAAACTGATGTTACAATGCTGGGATAAATCACCGAATGATCGACCCACCTTTGACTATCTGAGTAGTTATCTGGAGGATTTCCAAGTATCCTCCGAAAGAAACTACGCGGAAACCAACCAGTGATCTGTAAAATAACCTGCCGTGAGTGAAGTACTTGCTTGCTGTAAATTAGATGTATATTAGACCTTGTGGGCATTTGAATGTTATCTTGAGGATGTGCATCTATCCATTAAACTGGGTTGCATACAAAACTGAAATTTAGTGATATTTTTTACTGAAAACCAAAAAATAGTTAGGCTGTTGGTTGTTATTTTGATATTTGAAAGAGATGTTTTAGAACTTTTGAGCAGTTTTCTAGAGGAATTCGGTCTATCCACCAAACAAAAGTTCATATGACTGAACCCGGATGCTAATCGATGAAATGTCGTGCTTTGAATAGCAGTAAATGATAGTTGTGATAGGAGTGACTTGTTAAATATTTGAGCTGTTATATGGAGGAATTGTTTGTATCCAGCAAACACGCATATATAAAAAGTGAATATCGGGGATTTAACATCTATGAGTAGAAATCCTGTTATTTCGTTATATAAAAGTGTCTTTTTGAACACTTCACAGTTATATTGAGCACCTACCTAACAGCAGATTATTGATCGGTTTGAATAATCGATATCCCTTTGCTAGTGTGATTAAGATTTAGAAATAAAGAAACTGAATTAACTGTTATCCGTGAATTTTATGTTGTTAAAAGCTCCTTTTTAATATGAAAAGCTGATTTGAAACGCAGATAGAACTTTTCTAGAGCTCCATGAACATGTTGTACCTTAAACAACCGGCAAGCTGGTTGTTCTTCTCCACATATATCAACCTGATATTTGTTGAACATTTGAGCAGTCATAGGATTGCCTTGCAGGGAAAAGTTTTCAAAAAATATGACAAAGGTTCATGTATATCTTACATAGATAAAGGTTTGATGTCATGAGACTCTGTAGCTCTGTCGGTTAGAGCCCTGGCACAGCTATCTCTGTCGGTTAGAGCACTGACACTTCTAGACAGGCATGAGTTCGAATTTTGACACAAAATATTATATTGTTGGTTATGGATGGCACTGATAAAACATTTGATGTGATTATTTTGCTTTGAAAACATCACATTTTAAAATTATTTCAAGCAAGGTTTGAGTATGATTGGTTTTAAAACCTTACCTAACTAAAATTGAGCTATTAAAAAATTGTAAGAACCAAACAGATGAATTTAAAAGAAAATGAGAATTTTGGCCGCCAGGTATACCACAGAATGAGTAATTATGTTTGATATGGTATTATGCTCTTAAACTGTTTGATCATGTGTAATTATGTTTGATATGGTATTATGCTCTTAAACTGTCCCATCATGTGTAATTATGTTTGGTATGGTATTATGCTCTTAAATTGTCCGATCATGTGTAATTATGTTTGGTATGGTATTATGCTCTTAAACTGTCCGATCATGTGTAATTATGTTTGGTATGGCATTATGCTCTTTAACTGTCCGATCATGTGTAATTATGTTTGGTATGGTATTATGCTCTTAAACTGTCCGACGTGGACTGTATGCTTATGTATGTATAATTGTACAAAAAAAACATTACAGTGCACATAATATTTTGCTCACATAATATATATTTTAGTTTATGATATGACCAGTATCATATAGGGTCATTTATATATAACGGTTATGTTTTAGACACTACTTTTGTAGAAAACTATGTTATATATAGGCAATCTTAATATTTTCGCTACTCCATAGACACCGATGAATTAAACACTGATTTCCAAAACTGATTGATTAGTTTTGTTGGGTCACAGCAGGGCTAGTCTTCTAAAACACGTGATCTTGATTGTCTGATGAAAGTGATAGATGTTTGTCATTTTCAAGCTACCTTTATAACCCTGGTTCCATTGTAGGCGCTTATTCTTATCGGCTCCTTTCCAGATAAAGTTGTATATAAATGAGTTAAACTTTTTTAAAGTTGCATCATCTGGTCTAGGAAATATTTTAAAGAATAGTTTTAGAAGTTGGTCTGTGGTTGCTCCTTTTGCAGTTTGCCTTTGTTTTGGTGCCAGTGAGGGCAAGTGTGATTTATTTCACCTGTTGGACTGAAATGAACGAAAGATACATTATGTGCGATACAAAACCCCAACCAAGCTAATAAACATATGCGTCAACACGGTCGAAATTGTTTCCTTTTGTAACTCGTTAAAAATTAAGGTATTGGTGGAGAAACGGGTATTTCTCTTACCCACTTTTGTACACAATTGGGCATGCTAATTCTGCTCTAGGGCCCGGATTAGTTTTGTGTTGAGACAGGCACATTTTATTTTCTCTTCATGCATGAAATCTATTTACCTATGTATAAGTACAATGGCTTTCTGTTTATTCAGGGTCTTAACGATTGGTGATAAAATGTTTGTAAAAATTTGATTTCCTTTTGAATATACTCAATCATTATTTTGTTACGCTTTTAAATAAACTAACAATACATAATACAGAATAATGTCAGTATTTTAAGGTTATTGTGTCATATTCTACTAATACGTGAAAGCCATATTGGCATTTGTAAGTTTCATTTTCCCTATGAATAAAGAATGACAGACCATTGTTGTTTGTACATGGACAAGAGATTCTGATGCTTCATCGATTTTCATCGGGTTGACTTTCTTGGAGAGGAGACGATCATCACAAGATGTTCAGACTAACGGCAAGCAGTTCTCCCGAAATCTATACTAGTTAATAAGCGATTAGTTATACATGTGGAAGGTTATTCCTATCTTGTCTAAATCTCCATTGAGCGGTATTCTTATAAATATTTATTACTGCATACGTACTACGAATCTAAAATACATAAGTACTTTTATTAACCACAGTTTCCAAACAGCCAGTTAGACGATTGCGGTCTTCGATAATATACACGAGTACAGTCTGAAACTGTCTGATGGTCCAGGGGCCGCCTAGACAGCTAATTTTGGCAATGAAATTTATTCCGTCGATTTGATTGATCGACTATGATCGATGTTAATTGATGCAGTTTTAAAAGAGCCAAAATCTAACTCAAATGTTTTATAGTCTAAATGTCTTAGTGTCACACCAGTCATTCTGATAGGAAAAGGATGTGCAGGAATTCTACATTAGTACGTCACAATGTGCTAACATTAGTTTTAATAATTACGAAGAATAATTTCGGCGATACGGGGCCTGACTCTGAGGGTCGTGGCTTCGATTCCCGGACGTATTTCAGCCTGCAACATTTTCTGAATTAGAATCTGTTCAAACTAAGAAAGCGTTATCCCAAAATAACGAAAATACTGTAGAATAAACTCGCCGTTATCCGCTTCGGTCTGCTCCGACATTATTTGATGGTGTATCAGCCATCTTTGTAATACTGTTAATGCATCTGAGGGATTGTTGTGATTTCCACTTTTGACTCCAGCAGTCGCTGTTGCTTGAAATATTTAAGTATTGGTTCGTTTTCAACGTCATTGCAAAACATGAGTTTACATTAGTGTCTTTCTTTTACACCGTCCGCATCGCGTTACCGTCATGCATATAGAATTAATTCATCCCATCAACACTTTTTAACACCGCTGACCCAAGTAACCCGTTGTCGATGGTAGTATATAACACTTGAATCATTTTTCTCTGCTTCAATTCAACCTGGAAGACAGGAACCATGTTTTTTAAATGCTTATTTTGTTGGATTTATCAAGCTTATGATTTGGCAAATCCACACTTGATTGTGAATTAAATTCTGGCGAATGTATGGTGTAAATTTATTTTAATAAAAATCCCGAAAATGCGGGGACAATCAGCGAAAAGATGGCTCGGTGATACCTTAGAGCTGGAATCTCCGCATGAAATCTCGAGGTAGGTCCGCGAAGAGCGTGTAGAATGCTACGCTGTGATGTGACGAGTATCACTGCGCGCTGAAAGCTGGTTTCCAAAATATTGGAAACAAGGCAAGATGGCTCCGTGATACCTTAGAGTTGGAATCTCCGCAGGTAGGTCCGCGAATAATGTTTAGAATGAGCATTGCTACCGCCTCTTGGAAAAAACCCCAGTATAAAGTAGTTAAATAAACAAGGTCAACATTTGACCTTGTTTATTTAACTACTTTATACTGGTATATAACTTCTACCTCTCCTATTTTTATTTAGTCAATTTATACCTGATGACGATACAGGCATATGTATCGAAAGGTAGTGTTCTATCACAAAACAAGAAGTGGTTATCCAGAAATTCTATAATTATACAGTTACCAACCTACGTAACTATACAGTTACCAGCCTACGAACTATACAGTTACCGACCTACGTAACTATACAGTTACAAACCTACGTAACTATACAGCTACCAACCTACATTACTATACAGTTACCAACATACTTAATTATACAGTTACCAACCTACATTACTATACACTTACCAACCTACGTAACTATACAGTTACCAACCTACGTAACTATACAGTTACCTACATACGTAACTATACAGTTACCAACCTACGTAACTATACAGTTACCAACCTACGTAACTATACAGTTACCAACCTACGTAACTATACAGTTACCAACATATGTTAATAACTATACAGTTACCAACCTACGTAACTATGCAGTTACCAACCTACGTAAATACAGTAACCAACCTACGTAACTATACAGTTACAAACCTACGTAACTATACAGTTACCAACCTACGTAACTATACAGTTACCAACCTACGTTAATTACTATACAGTTACCAACCTACGTTAATTACTATACAGTTACCAACCTACGTTACTATACAGTTACCAACCTACGTTACTATACAGTTACCAACCTACGTTACTATACAGTTACCAACCTACGTACTTATACAGTTACCAACCTACGTTAATTACTATACACTTACCAACCAATCGTTTTAACCGTCTTTTCCTTTAGCTTTGTAAACACTGGAATCATATCTGAAAATTGTAGATATTAAAGCATATTGCATTTATTTTACTCTGGGTTTTTTTTTGTTACCATTTCCTCTGTGTGTGTCACGTGAGACAAAATCTGTAACTTAGCTGTATCGTTATCTTTACGATCTTTCTTTTGCGTTATTGTGTAGATTGTAACAAATCATATAAAAAATGTACTCAGATTTTCTATTTGTTAGCTGTTCTTCTCTGCTTCTGAATAGAATAAAACTCTTTAACAAAACTGGAAAGATTGTTTGTGCATTCTTTGCTATACGTTATTTTTTACCTTTGATATGAATTATAGGTTATCTACATTAATGGTATTGTTCATATGATTACTGACGCCGTGTTCTCGCCACAGCGTACCTGAACTACCACTGAATGTGGGGTAAAACAATTATTAATCAATCTGACTTTAATGAAATGTTCAATTCATGTTTGGGACTCTTTTGTATGCGTAGATATACATGTGTAATCGTCAAATATGTGGATGTAATGGTGTTACGTTTTTATATACACTGTTATCCCTAATGTATTTAGCCCGCAGCCGTGATGTTTACAACACCAAGAAAACAACAAACAAACACCAAAAAATTCAAACACAAAATTGTCATAATATACTCCTAAAAAGTAGTGTGTATGCTTGCTAATTCTTCTTCGATCTACCGTCCATGTGTTCGAATCCGCCTGTCGACCATCAGGTAAAGGCCTTTGAGTGAGTCAGACGATGTGGCTCCGGCAATCGCGGGGTGGGTTTTATGAGGTTTCCTTCCGGTTTTTCACCGTATATAAGCCAAGAACAGTGTGAAATGGACCATCCGTCGTCATATAAGTGAACTATCCTTGAGTACGACGTTAAACCCCAATCAAACAAAACAAACCGTATATGTGTATCATATGCTATATAGCCTTCACTTCAATTACCTACAGATATACGAACTAGTTATCAATTAACAAAATGTTTTGAGTCCATAAAGTAACTTCTGATATAATTTGTTCGTGCTCCTAAATCAATCCCAACTTGTGTTAGTCGTATTTCATTAATTTTTATCAGACGTAGTTTTGAAGTTCTGTAGCCCTCTGGCTAAGGGCAGTTTGTTTGAAGAGTAACAATGCTGTCTTAACTAAGCACTTGAGGAAAATTAACTTTCCAACATTATGGAAACGCTTCACATCTTGGTTGTGCTGGTGTCAATTATTGTTGGAATACCCTTAAGCATGGCGTAAAGCGCCAATCAATCAAAATCAATCAATGAAGTTCTGTATAATTGGTGTATTCTCAACTCGCATTAGTAGCAATTTGCCACACCAATCTTAGTAAGGTGAAATGCTCATTGGTGAGTTAAACTCTCGCATTTTTACTGCGATACAACAGCGGGAGTGAGCGTCGGGGGTTTAAATGGAGATATAAGATTTCATTTAAGTTAAACATTGATCACATATTCTACATTTACTGCATTTTATTGATGAATATACAAATTAAAACCATTAACGGTCTTCTATGTTTTAATACCTCCGCCTTTTCCTAGGGGCTGGGCCCCACCTTTCATCTGCAACAATTTTATTTCGTTGGCCGCTTCTTATTTATTAGCACATTTATCATATCATACCCCTTAAGTTGAGCTTTCGTTACAATTATGTTAAATTTAGCACGTCATCCTTCTAAATGGATGGTTGTCCTTGGACTGTCGTTGTCGTGGTGTTTCCACTTAGATGGCAGGATAAATCTTTCCAGCCAAGACTCCGTTACATAGTCGGCTACATTGGTAACAGTGTTAGGTAATAGTCCATCACAGTTTAGAACCAGACGTCATCTAGAAGATTTCCAGACACAAGAGGCAATACACTGAGTTTTAGGTGAGCCTCTTTCATTGTATAATCCTCAGTTATCCGCTCACCCGCTGCAAGACGATAATGCATTCTTCTGAATTCTAATAAAGCGAGGCGCGTGAAGGTGATTTTAAAACTAAGGCGAAATGAGAATAAACCGTATAATTAAAGAAATTAGATTTAATTTCTCCACACGACAATATCTTATTTTCTTAACTATTCGTCGTTGCTGGTCAGCAACTGATGTGTGGTAATGTCAAAAGTTTTAACCTGTAATAATCACATTTTGAATCACGCCCTATATCTTTTTAGGAAACGTACAATGTTAAACGACACCATTATTTTGAATACTGAGCAATGTTAGTAATTGTTTTTTAATAAAATGCACAAGTTTTATCAGATGTTTTTTTTTATTTACATACTGTAAACAACTGTGTCTGACATATCGAATTTGACATAAGTAAAAGTTGTTACGATTCTGAGTTATAAAATTATTTAAAGCTTACCTGTGAATTATAAGTACCTTAAATGTTATGTTGCTGCAGATTTACATTTAGCGAGATCATGCACTTTGAACCGGTACAAGAAAAGAAAATTATAATCGCAAAATACTCATATTAATTGAATGAAGTATATTCTTGTAAACAAGATAAATACAAACAAATTTGATCAATAAAATTTGTTGTAGTTCTGCGTATACCGGTCTGGTGGGTACAAGTTGCCTCCCCTTCTATATATATTAGCTCACAAGCACTTTCGTCCTAGGCTGAATATGATAATTGATATTAGCGTTCTTCGGGTTATTATATCTGCACAGTTGGAGACAACGCTAGTGCTCTCTGTTTGTTCCACTATAGATTCGTGATCAGCAGAAAGAATATTTCGAAATTGTTGTTTCAAGTCATAAAATTGCTATATGATTTCCTCTTATCATATACCTAGGACGTTGTACAGCATTCCAACTCGACTGTACCTTTCCATTGCACTTACAGAAATTTGTTATATAGTAACATACCCAGTAAGCCATTGCAGGACATTTTTTTTGCATAACAAAATTGAAGACACTGTCAGAGATACACATAAACGGCAAATTAAAAGTTTCGGGACCTTAGTTCTAATACAGCTTCGCAGTCTTGAGGTATTGTTTGCAACAAAAGGGAGACACCAAGAAAAGTAAGAATAGCAATCTTTAGAGGGTTTGGAATATAACATTGTAACGACAAATTCTGAAAAAGTAGAGAAAATCCTTTTAATAGTATGTAAAAGTCGCCAAGGAATTAAACAAAAATAAAAAAGATGCCAGGAAGTTAACATGCAATGACCGTTGGTTCGACCCGAAGAATAACCAATTACTCATAGTTGTGAGGAGTATTAATTTTGCCGCACATCGCCCCAAGATTGAAAGAGAAACCGTGATATTAAACTCTGAAGGCTTTGATAAGCGGAGTAAAATATCTTGCCTGTTTAATTTGGGTAAAAAGCTTCTCATAGAAGCATTTCAATAATAATGTAAGGCCATAAGAAGTGAAAGACGTGACGATTCGTTATGTTGCCTAATTTAGTTAGAAAAGATATTTAAAAACATATATGTGCATAATAGTACTATTCTTGTAGCTGCCGAACCCGCTGATCTTATAGGACAAGAAAGCTAGGACATGGCGGCATGGAATAAACAGTTTGTTCGATCAGGTAAGAATATAACAAGACTAAGCCCAATACGGATAAAGGGGAATAACTCTAAATTTGAATTCAGTCCAGGGACGTTAAGCAAAATTGATACGTGCTTCACCAAGAAAACCTGTTTGTATATACGAGGATGTTAAAATTAGATAACATGGGAATAAAAGGTAGGATCCAGCATTGGATTAGACATTTCTTATGCGATATACAATTTAATCGGAATAGGAAATACTTTTCGTCCGACCACCAGTTAGATAATGGCACCCCACAGGGCAGTGTCATTAGCCCAACTTTATCTAACATCTTGATAAATGGCGTAGCCGTAGAATTATCCTCGAAACATCCAGCTATAGCACAGTCTCTATTTGCAGACGACAGTGTAAGTGAGTATCGACCAACTCGTCATCCATTGCAACAAGGACCATACAGCATCCTGGGAGGGGAAAATTCAAGCAAACCCACTGTACAATTAATTAACAAACTAAATGACACTATAATAACTCGGCTGCGCTTAGATAGAACCGGACTTCAATATCATCTAATAGCACTGCTCAAATACACTTCACCGATCTGCAAGTAATGTAATCAAAATGATGAAACAATAGACCACATTTTCACCAAATGCCCCAAAAATGTTTACGAAATGTTCTGCAAAATAAACTGAAAGAACAATACATCCCATTAACGTTGTCAGCTATTTAAAATCCGAAGGCACACCACAGAAATTATGTAAACCACAGGATACTTTAACCAAATTTAAACTAATCAATAAAAATACTCCGCAGCAAGGCTGTCAAAGAGCTAGGCTGTCCCGCCCATTACAGGTAATGCATTCCTTTTGCCGTTTTAGGTAACAATGCAAATTTAATTAATATGTCTGCATAAAGCTCCTTAGAGCCATTAATATGCGTATACTGAACTGAGCTGACAATATTCCTCTTGTTTCATGTTGTGTGATATTTACCCAAAAGTTCCGAATAATCCGGACTTTCAATGTGGAGTTATTGTGTTTAATGCAAATTTACTTGAAAAGTTCGTTAAAGTAGTTATTATGTAAGTAGTGAACTGAATAGAGAATAACGCTCTCTTCTCATGTTGTGTGACATTTGCCCAAAATTTAGAGACAATCGAGCTATTCAATTTGGACATACAGTGCTTAATGCAAATTGTACACTATTTTTTTCTAAAACACTATCACTTAATTAGCATAATTAACATGCACAGATTTCCGAATTATTTTAATTATCTCTTCCTCCATGGTCAGTCAAACTGTGTGTAAAATTATAGAGAAATTCACTGAACATATTTAATTACAGAAGCTTTACATGACTGACGCCGACGCTGAAGCCGACGCCAAGGGTATCACCTTACTTCGTACAGGTGAGGTAACAAAGAAAAAATGTTTGGCATACTACAAGTCGAGTTAAACCAGATTACAATGCAATACACGATACCATTGATTATTCAACACTTCTCTGTCTCTATGATAATTTTCTATCAGTAATCCGCCATAAAAACCTTGCATGGAAAAGTACTACAGCTATGTTCTATTACTTTTCAAATTCGCAGATAACACCAAGATGACAATTATCATAGCGGGGAACAGCTACAGGCATTGGTCTATCAAGCGGGCACTGGGTGTAGCGCCATGCCGGCATTACAGAAAGACTGACCAGGGGCCGAGGTTATAAAAACTTGAGTATGCTCAAGTCCAAGTCCGTGCTCAAACTCTTGAGATCGTGCTCCCCTGAGTTGTGCTCCTATTCGGTGGTTATAAAATGTTTTGAGCAC